>KZ826032.1:0-60135 GCA_003184645.1 Aspergillus ellipticus CBS 707.79
GGATGAGCAGATAGTTGTAAGGTACAACCATAGCCCCAAATCGAGGGGAATATTCATATTTATGTGTACGACTTGACTTGGACCGGGGGACGCGTGCTCATTGATCTGTCAAGTTGAGCTGAGACGACCTATACTTCCTTATCGTCGATTTGCCCCTGGCTATACCAGATGCGGCCTAGCGCTGTCTCCGATAATGTGACAGAGCAGATCTCCATGCGGATGTCTCATTTTCTCCGACATTCCCTGTGGTTTCTTTATGTTTCTTTCTCTCTGGGAAAAGTGAAGAGGGCTGACGAGGTGGTGGTGTAAAGGCAGTGAACTTAGAGCCTGGGAATGCGTTGCGGAAATGGCATTCTCAAGTCAACGACCACCAGTGTTTTACGAAGTACCAATGATGATATAGCATATATTCTGGTCGAGTTGTTAGTTATTCTAAGTACCGTCTTAACAATCAAACAATCCTCCTTGTGGAGAACGTACACCGCTTGTTTGTATTTGCTTTGTCTGCCGTCTGTTATGTTTCAGATAGCTGTGGATCTGTCATTTCGGATTCGATGCTTCTCGGGAGCTGATGGTTTGCATGATGGAAGAATCATCGCTCGGCGTGTTACATTCTCCTTGAAGTCATAAAAGACATGAAAATTTGCCATGGTATCTGGAAGTTGAGTTAAGTTTGATGGATTTCATTACTAAAAGAGACTCCTTTTATGAACTAACTAGCAAGCAGTAGACTAGACTAGAGTTGATGAAGCTGACATGTTCAACCAACGACTACATACGGGACAGCTTTCATCATCCAGCAGTGAGGGATGTACATAAGACTCAAATCTCCATGTACATGCACATGAAAAGCCAGCTGAAGGATACTCGATACTTAGACCATGCCCTAAAATCCTTCGATCTCAACCCGGGGTCTCGCATATGTTCCCGAGAGACTAGTCTTGTTTTGGCGTATTGACCTGTTTAAGCCACTCTTTTTTGGTCAAATCAGGCGGAACATATGTAAGAGTCAGCCCGAGTGGTTCGATATCCTTCCCGATCTTGTCCATTCGGTCATAAGGATAGCCGTTACTGGCTGTGGCTGTGCTGGGTTCTCGAACAAATATTATGTGAATATGCTTCAGTGCGGCCTTCCGGGAAACAGCGTCCTCGACAAGCCGCCTCACCCAATTCTCCTCTTCCTTGCCGAAATCGCCCCAAGACTCTTCGACCCCCTTCAAGCTCCTGAAGTCCCACATCAAGGTTGTAAGGCTGGGTCCGAGCAGACGATCGACATTCTCTGCGGATAGAGGCAAGAGCTTTTCGCCAACTTGCCCCACATGCCAACGTGACAATCCTAGATACTCCAGGTTGGGAAATGCCGATGCGTTGAACATGCGATCCTCCTCCATGTCAGGAAATGGCCCGAAGGCGATGCTGAGCAGAGTATGCTTGTGCTGCAGAAGCCAGGGCTCGAACATAGGAAAATCGAAATAGTGCTCAGTATTGATGCCGGGGTGAAAGTGAAAGTGCAAGAGTGTTTTAGGCCATTGGATCAATTGGGCTATGAGATCTGGTCCGAAATAATTCTGAAGTGTAAGATCGGAAAACGAAGCGGTGCGTTTGTTCTCAAGAAACATGTCAGTCTTCTGGGGGATTATAGTATATCTCACACATACCTCCGGCGTTAGGACTGTGGAGTTCCCTGTGTCGTCATCTATCTGGTTGACGATCAACCTTCTCAGGCTGGAAGAATCAATGGACTGTATAATGTGGTCCAGATATGATTCATTCCATGTTGGGATCAGAAAGAAGGTGTCGAGCTCTGGCAATTGCACAGTAGCATTTTGAATCAACTTCCATGAGTCCCTTTCCTCATCACAAACAGGGTCTTCAATGGCTAATACAGTCACACTTGTCAACCAGCTAACGAAATCTGTTAAAATAGCCAAATGTTCTTTCGTGGGCGGCTTGTGATAGATCCCAATTCGAAGCTCCTTGCAATGCTCACGGAGACTCGGGTTTTCCTGAAGGGTGCGATGGACCTTCCGGGCACGGTCCTCTCCGGATTCTATCTGGTCGACAGAGATAGTGTGGTATAGAATAGGAACAACAATCCGTCTGAGCTGCTTGCACACTAGTGCTATGATTGTGGCTGCGCTGCAGTAGCCCGGTAGCCAACGCTGACTACAGGGACCCACTACGACAAACACAATAATCATCTCCAGTAACTCCTCCGGCAGTCTGCAAATTGGTCCGTTGTTCAAGGTGAAGTCATCGGGTTCAGGAGTGATACTGCCCAGAGAACTCTGCTTCTTTGTAGAAGGTGTTCCCCGGCCTGGTGGGGATGGAGGCATGGGCATGGTATCCATCGTGATTTGTAACCGGGCTAACTGTGCTGCAACCAGACGGGGTTGTGAGAGATATACACCTCCCCCCACCTGGCTGCACTCAATAGTAGTCGAGGTTGGTTTCTGGTAAATTGAGGTCAGCCCGAGTATCTTCTCTCGTACCTGAAACTGTCCTCTACCGTCGAAGCAAGGTGAGTGGGTGTGAGCCCGAGGCAGGGTCGATCTCCTCCGGACGCGCATGGCCGGAGTCATGCAGTCCGCGATGAAGCAAGTCGCGACAGAGCAACAGAGAGCGTGCCCCTACCGCTTAGTCAGGACGGCTGAAGCGGCAGTGAATACAACATGTCTCTAGTACTAATCTCTATACTTCCGATCCGCATAGCCGTTTTATGTTGTCGATCCCGCAGCCGCATCAAACCTTATCAGCGGTCCCTGGATGATTTCCGGACGAACCGTCAAGAATATGGACTGTTTCAACCCAGACCCTTCGCTGATCACCAATAAAACCCGATTACGAACCCAAATTCGATTACGAACCCGAAGCCGGGGGTTACCCATTTTTGAGTGCTCATGAGTCCGGCAATTTTTATGGCACCGCTCCTTACCTCAAGGATTGGACCAACCCCAGTACTTAAAAGGGGGCATGATGGCCTTCCTATCCATCGAGTTTTTGTTCAACAACACTCTTGTCTGCCACGATGAAAACAATCGCTCTTTTGCTTGCCCTGGCCGGCGGGGCCCTGGCGGCCCCAAACGCCGACGCTGTCTCCGTCTGCCAGTTCCTGCACTCAAGTTACCCGCAATACACCGTCTGGGATCCCTCGGGAAGCAATGGACTTGAAACATTCTGGAATCAGTCCTACTACTCAACCACCGTCCAGCATTACTGGAACGGCGTGAACGCCAAGAATCGTCCAGCCTGCGCCTTCTTCCCGGCCAATGCGCAACAGGTCTCCGCCGCGGTCCAGCAGTTGAACCAACATGCCAACGCTCCATATGCTCTCAAGTCAGGCGGACACAACTTCAACGCAGGATTCTCTAGTACCAACGGGGGTGTCCTCATCTCCTTCAATGAGAACCTGGGCTCCACCGTCCAGAACCCGGACGGCAACACCTTCGATGTCGGGCCCGGAGCGCGCTGGGGAGATGTCTACGAGGTCACGGAGAAGTCTAACCAGGTTGTTGTCGGCGGTCGCCTCGGCAATATTGGTGTGGCAGGTTACACTCTTGGAGGAGGGCTGTCATACTACTCCGCGCAATATGTGAGTAAGCTGTTCTTCTTTTGATTCTTCAGCATGACTGACCAACCTAGGGATTGGCATGTGACAATGTCCTCAACTTCGAAGTAGTCCTCCCGAACGGCACTGTTGTCGATGCCAACAGCAAATCTCACCCAGACCTTTGGTGGGCACTACGCGGTGGCGGAAACCGCTTCGGGATCGTGACGAAGTTCACTCTGCAGGGCCACCCCCTCGGTGACAACGGCCGAGTCTGGGGCGGCATCAAGTTTTACGACGCCAGCAAAAGGCAGCAGATCTTCGAGGCTCTCTCGAAATTCACCAGCGAATACCCAGACGCTAAGGCAGCCGTGATTCCAACCTTTGACTTCTCGGGTTCGTTGGTCGCCAACCCGGCCTTGTTCTACTTCTACGACGGGGCAAAACCAAGTGCCAACGCATTCGCGGGGCTCGAAAACATCGAGGCCCTCATGGACAGCACCAATACGACCTCGTACAGTGATCTGGCCAGCCAGGCGGGTGGAGCCAAGATCTACGGTATCAATGCCGCTGCGCACGTCAACACTTTCCCGAATATGCCCCCGCAGCAGATGTCTCAGCTACTGGAAACACATTGGACCACGTATCAGTCGATGGTTAAGAATGACTCCAGTCGTAACCTTGACATCCAGATCGGCACGTTTGCGACCCAGCCGGTGTCGGTGCGCATTGCCCGTGCCTCCCAGGAGCGCGGCGGCAACACCCTCGGCTTGGACCCGGCCAACGGCGATCGGATCTGGGTTGAGAACGACTTGATCTGGATCAACCCGGCCTGTGACAATGATTGTCCGCAGTATCTGCGGGAGGTCGGCGACACCATTAAGACCTCGTTTGACAGTAACCTGAAGGGCACCAAGCCCACTAACTATCAATCGGGCGATGTGAATTTCGTCTCGTGAGTGCCCCTTTCTTTCCGGTTGCAGTGGTGGTGAGGAGTTCTAATGTATCGACAGACTCAATCCCCTTTTCATGAACGATGCGGGTTACTACCAGGACGTGTATGACAGTTATGGCGCGGCAAACAAGGCCCGACTGGAGAATATCGCCAAGGCGTATGACCCGAACGGCTTCATGTTTAGACAGGGAGGATGGAATTTCTGAGTGACGATCGACTCCTGCAAATTTGTAGGACATAGGTGAAATGGTGGATACGGTATTCGCTATATGGACGCGTGGTTAATTTTCTGCTAAACATGAAGAATGGAATTTCTGAGTGACGATTGACCTACTGCAGAGCTGTAGGACAGGTGACTGGTGATGGATACGGGATTCGCTATATGAACGCGTAATTAATTTTCTGATAGTACATGATTGAGTAGTCGAACAATATTGAATGTGGCCATGGTTTTCCTAACGGGGCTTTGCACTCATTATTAATAATGGTCATATTATGATAAGACTTTTTTCACTTACTACCTAACCTTGCTCCCATAGATCCCCTAGGGTCATCACTAGATACCCTGACATCCCACATAATCCATTGCAACATGGTCATATATACTCCTAAAGCAAGACGAAAAAGAGACACAACGACATATTGCATCCAAAGGGATAAAATTGAATCTAAACAAGACAACGCTATAACCTACAAGGTAAACCTATATCACAGAACCCATACCAGGGGGACACAGTACGGCATAGCATAGGCAGTAAACGAACGACAGAACCCACACGCAGTATGAATCCCAAATGCTTGCTTGCGCGTTATTGTGACAGTTTACTTGAAGAGCCTGCCCAGCAGTCCTCCGGCAACGTTACTCACAATGCCACCCGACAGCGCGCTGTTCGCAAATGTCGACGCCTGGCTGAAGCGATCGCAGCGAGAGAAGGCAACCGTGTTGGTGATGGTCAAGGCGAGGGCGATAGCTGGATACGTTAGATCCATACATACAGACCTAGTGTACGTACAATACCGGAGTCCGGGTATAGTATAGACATCTTAGGGGGCGGGGGGTGGCGGTTGTAACTCACCAACAAGACTCAACCAGATGACACTGCTCAACCGAATAATGGCCAAAACAGCCAGCCCGATCCAAAGCGCAGGGGTCACGTACAGACTGAGCCAGAAGAATCGCTTATCGGTGGCCGTGATAGTGCGGGTGGTGGGATCCGACGACTCGAAGACCCAGGTGGAGTCGCCGCTGTTGACGTTGACTTCGTTCCACCAGCGGAGACCGACCAGTCGACGACCGGCGATGTTCTTGAGGTAGTAGAAGTCGGTGGAGAGGAGGAGGAGGGTCAGGATGAAGACAAGGACACTATGAAGTGGTTAGGCCGGGTTCGGACAATTTGTTTGGAGCTCTAGCTCCGGGACACGTGGGATTGGGTCGTGGGAATGGGATAGCATATGCGCTGGTTCTAGATATGGGGATGCGTACAAGTTCTTGATGAAGAGGACTCCAAAGAGGTACATCAACAGGGCGCTGATGCGAAAGCCCAGGAAGAACAGGAGGGTGATCGGGTGGGAGCTGAGACGCCAATCAAGGTCGCCCTGCTGCGGTTGGAGAGGTTGCTGCTCCATGGTAGCTGGAGATCGCACAGATAGAAAAGAAGAGACCGGGGCTCGAGGGAGCGATCAAGGGCGAGAGAAGTCGGACAGCATTCAAGCAGCCTGCTGGGAAAGAAGTCAGGGCATCCGTGAGGCGGGACTGCGTTGATGCTGCGTGTCTCCATGTCTGGGCGGTGGGGCGCGGCAGAATGTGGAACGGCCGCCGTTTATTCGAGACACGCAAGACCCCGTCGATCCTTTCCACTGGCATTCCGCATGGGCCGGACAGAGGACGGGATGCGTTCCCTGGACCTCAGTGCTGGTGAACGGCCCGGATGCGATGTACACAGCAAGGGAAACGGGGGGGCGCGCAATGACACCCACCCCTCGACCCCGGATACCTCCCGGATGAGGTCATAGTCGGGTTCCTGGCGGCTGGAGTAGCCTTTATGCGCAAACGCCAAACCGAGGATATCCTCCTACCCTGGCGGACGGGCCCGCAACGCTCAGCTTCTCCGTTCTACTCCTTCACCTCTCTCTTTCTCTCTGGAACTACTATCCAGTCGGGTCTCGAACAAGCATTAAAATAACACAATCCATTTCTCATCGACAATGGCATCCCGGAACACCCTCCGTCGCGCCCTTCTCTACAGTACGCACTCCCAGCTATCCCGATCTAACCCACAGCTCTCCCCGCATCTCCGCGTCCAGCCAACGCTGCCACCCACAATCATCCTAAGATGCTATGATGCGCGACTCCACCACTAACTACTCCCTCTCCCTTCAGTTCCGGGCTCCTCCCAACGCTTCATCGATAAATCCCGTACCCTGACCGCCGACTGCGTCGCCTACGACCTCGAAGACAGCGTAACTCCGCACAAGAAAGCGGAAGCCCGGTCCCTGGTGCGGAGGGCCCTCGACGAGCCCGCACCGCAGGGCATCCGCGAACGCGCAGTCCGCATCAACTCCGTCGACAGCGGTCTGGCCCTAGGTGATCTCACCGAGGTGGTACGTTTGAATTTCCAACCCCATCCCCACCTTCACTTACACCAAACTAACAAGTAACAACTCTCTTCCGGTACAGCTCAAATCCCCGAACCTCAGCACCATCGTCCTCCCCAAAGTGAACTCCGCCTCGGACCTCACCTTCGTCAACGATGTAATCACCCACACGCTCTCCCAATCTCCCGAATCCACAACCCCTCGGCCCCCAATCTCCATCCTTGCGCTCATCGAATCCGCCAAGTCCCTCACCAACCTGACCCAAATCTGCGCTGCGACTCCCCTTCTCCAGGGCTTGATCTTTGCGGCGGAGGACTTCGCCCTCGACCTGAGTATCACCCGCACCCCCTCGTTGACGGAGTTTCTCTTCGCCCGGTCGATGATTGCGACGGCTGCGCGGGCGGCGGAGCTGCCTTCGACGATTGATTTGGTCTGTACGGCGTATAAATCGACCAAGGGGGATGGATCGCCGCCCGCAGCGCTGGAGGAGGAGTGTCGCGATGGGAGGCGGTTGGGGTTCAATGGGAAGCAGTGCATTCATCCGTCCCAGGTGCAGACGGCGCAGGCGATCTTTGGGCCAGATGCTGAGGAAGTGCAATGGGCGGTTAGGGTGTGCACTGCAGACGACAAGGCGGCGGAGGCAGGACGCGGGGCTTGGACTTTGGATGGTAAGATGATTGATGTTCCGGTGGCGGAGAAGGCGAGAGCCGTAGTGAGAAAGGCCGAGGCGTGTGGGTTTGATGTCCAGGAATTGAGAGAGAAGTGGAGTCATCAGGAGCCGGAGTGAGCTGCTCTTGGGACTATCGTTGTGTGGATTGAGGATTGAAGAGGAAGTAACGTAGATAGAGGTGACTGCACGGAGATATATACACATATGATGCAACTGGGTTGACTCAAGTCAAAAGCAAAAACAGTTGTGAAAGGAAGAGAGGTAAATCAAAGGCTAGAAAACAGAAGCAAGATCGCTTTGTTTGAAAAAAAAAAAAAAAAAGAGAGGTGAAAGGTCTATTTATTTTGTCCTCCCAATACCCCTACACCTGGTGGAATAGTACTCTGTCGAGGAGTTAGCCATGGTCGGCTTCCAGAGAGCTACCCCGGTCGGTCGTAGTATTACAGCGTCCGTACGGTAGTTGCGGCGTTGAATGAGATGTGAATCATTAAGCAAATAGGAAGGCTTGGGAGGATATTGTTGTTCAATTATGGCTTTGACTCCAGGTCTTCGCGCTTCAATAGCTGGATCTTGCCCATCGTAAGGACGGGTTGGTTATGGCCTTCCGCATCTGCCTGTGCGTCGGCACTTTCTTCCAGGCTCTTGGCCAGCGACTTATCGTAGCTCGTGGGATCAATCCCTAGAATACCGCCTACATACCCACCTCTCTCTCCAGGCACGCTGAACTCGCGGAACAGGTACTTCCAGTCGTTGAGCCATGCCTTGACGGCCTTGCCAATCTTGTCCTTACCATTCTTGGAGTGATGGCCGGTTCCTGTAATGGCGTAGATCACCCGTCGTCTTTCACGAGAATGCTTGAGGAGAATCTTCTCCAAGTATTCAATAGCCTCCTCGGGATGCAAGCCGTGCAGGTCAACATATAGTTCCTCTGCTGTATCGTCTAGACCAGCGCTGAGAACATGCTTATTACGTTCTTCGTACAGTTGTCGTGCTGCTTCACGGTGGCACTTGCGCATGGCTTCGTTCTCGGCTTGGCCTCGGAGAGACAGAGCCTTAGCGGCCCTTGCATCATTTCGATTCCAAGCTTGGGCAGCACTGAAAAGAAGATCAGCTTATCGTTTATAACACGAATACTGGTAGACGCACCTCTGTAGAAACTTGTTCCTCACCGTACCGTGACGAATAGCCTCCGTGCGGTACTTGATATACTGTTGATTCGCCCGAGAACCAGTTTCGAGCCACGGGATGTTTTGTGGCGGCGAAATCGCTTGAGCGGCTGCGCTGTGTTCGCGGCTTTTAGGCCCGTCTCTATTCTTAGATGAAGACTTCCCCTTCCCAGGTACTGGGGATGGGGACATGCGGACTACATCCGCAAGAGATGTTGGAAGATTCTCTTTATTCGGGTTACCTTCCCGATTTCCCCGCTTCCCATGATGTTTCTTCCCCGAATTCTTCGCGCTGACAGCCGCAAGAGTAGGGAATGCATCCGGGTCATCGACCGAGGGGGCAGTCGCATTGAAATCACGATGCTGGTGGCGACTCCCTGGCCGTGAATGAGGCCGGGACAAACTCGTCATACTCCCATTCCGTTTGCCAGTGACAAACTGCATCGCCTGAGGGACAGTTTTATTGGCAGAGTAAGCTGATAAATGACCGGGATATTTACTGACATACTGACCAGCCCACTGGTCTCCTGCAGTAGACTGTAAAGGAGGGAAGGCATCCGATGCATTGTCCATTTGAAAGGTCGCACCGACCGACACTGAGCCTGGGCTACCGTCTGCTACGCCGAGGTTCGCAATGAGTGTGGAGGGATCGTGGGAAAATGGGCAGCCACCACCGGCGAGACAGTTTCCCATGACCCAATACCTGTGTTTACAATGTAGGTATTAGCGGGCTGTGCTTATCTAGGCTATATGCAGTTAAGCTCAGCAACTTACTTGCAAAGGTGATTGGTTAGATCATGACTAAAGCGGCAGTCAGCACGGAGACATTGCCCTGTGGACAGCCAGTACTTGCAGACCACAGGGCTGCGACTGTGGCTGGGAGAAAAAGTAGCCTTTGGTGGCTCCATTGACATCGATTTCCCGACCACAACGTGCTCCGATTGCTGCAAGATCGCATCTCCGTCCTGCGGCTGAGAAAGCGACGCGATGGTTGCGCCCAAATCGTAGCTGTTGGCTTCCAGAGCCGTTTCGATTTCCTCGTTTGTTCTCTTGTCTCCCAGGACAGTACGTAAAATATCGTGTGGACTCATGTCGGGCACGAATTCAGCAGCTGTGGCGCTCAGTGCCCCCGTGATGCTGGGTGTTCCCATAGATGAAGCCACGCTATTAGCGTCGTCTGCCACCAGCCAGTCCACATTGCTATCGCTACCGAAGTCACCGTAGAATTCGGACACTTGACTTTGATCGGAGAATTCGTATGCGTTCAGGTTTGGTGAATGAGGGATTGGTTGTGCAAGGGCGAGTCGGGGCGACGGGCGCGGCGAGGTAAAGGGGGATACGGTGGAGGACAACGGTGGTCGCGGAAAGCCCCTCTGCGAGCTCTGAAGCCAGGAGGTACTTCCGGGGCTCGTCCCTAGGTTGGAGTGAGGGGACAACGGAGTGGACGAGCGAGCCATCTGCCAGGGGGCAGGGGACGAGCGACGGATGACCATGTGGCGGGGAGGGGGAGGAGAGGAGTCGGGCAAGGTGCGATTGCGATGGCGCCAAAGGACATCGAGGACGGCATTCTCCAAGGGCGGGCCCGATAAGGAGGTCTTTTCGCGGACGAAGTCTTCGATCTTCTCGACCTGCTCTTCTTCGTCTAGAGCTTGGTCTTGGAGGATTTGGAGGCAATCCTCAACGAGGTCGTCGGAGAGCATGCTGGATACCGGAGGGGGGTGAGCAGGCAGGAGGGCGGATACACGGTGTGAAGAAAGATGTGGGGTAAACGGCGATTGGCAGGTTTAGAAAGCGATCAAAGGGAGGAGACAACAGAAAACAAGTCAAGAGCTTAGAGATCAGCGTCCATGGTTTCCCGATGACGGTAGGTAGTTCATGGGATGGAAAGGGGAGCTTGAAAAGAGGGATGTTAGCAGTGTTGACAGGCAACAGGAGACAGGAGACAGGCTGGCGGTCCACGGGTGATTACATCGCATCTGCCGTTGTGCAATGATCGATAACAGACAACTCAAAAGAAGGAATGAAGCTCGCAGCAAAGGAGAACACCAAAACAACAAAGGGACAGAAGATGAAGATGAAGACACGCGGCGGGCTGGCGGAGTCGAGGGGGGAAAAGAGGGAGAGGGGTAGAGGGGAGAAAGAGCGGAGGGAATTGGACAGGACAGGACAGACAGACCGGATGGGGATGAGATTATTCAAGGAGAGCAGGTTCCCCCGATAGCCCAGCTGGAGGTGACGGAACCTCCAGGCCTCTCTCTGGCTCTCTGCCTGCTCCTCTTCCTCTCTCCTCTCTCCTCCACCACCACTACCTCCTCCTCATCCACTAGCAACTAAGAGTAGTTAGTAGCTGGACCACACCAGTGAGTGACCAGGCAGACAGACAACGCTGCGCCTCGACTCGTCTGGCTCGATTCGCTGCATCCAACCACCGCCCGCGATTCCCGATTAGGGAAAGGAGATAGGCTGGAATCGAACGAAGCAGGTACCTGTCCGTTCTTTATTGACAACAATCAGGCGGCGTGATGTTTGACTCTGGACCAAGGAAATGCCTTGCTGCCACCCCCCCCCCCCCTTTTGCCCCCTACCCTGGTCCGTTCCATCCAGGCCGCACCGGTGGATGTGGGGGATCTAGACTGGGAACCATCCCTCACTAAGGACTAGGGATGCCCTCCAGGTCGATCTGCCGACATTAACACGGTTGGGACCGCGATGGGGAGCGGACAACCATCCGGCAGGATTGTCAACCCGCCCATGGCAGACCGTTGCAGCTTTTCAAAGAACTAAGAAGGTCTCCAGCACTCCGCTTACACCCGATGTGATTCCCCGGATGTCTCTCATTTCCATTTATGATGGGGGAATAATGATGATGATGCTGATGAGGAGGATGCTGTTGCCCACCCCCGACCGTAGCGTACCGGTACGAGACAGCCGCTGTCAGCCACTCCGCCCAGCAGCACCCTGACTAAGATCCTCCCTCGCTCGATCGATGATTGCAGGTCCGCTTCCGCCTTCAGGCAACGCCCCCTCGATGCTTGGACTAACTAGTACAACGGAGCGCTACGGAGCACCCAGCTAAGGCTTCGCTTCTGTCTCGTCCCCATCGCTCCTTCTCTTCTCAATTCCTTTGCTGTCTGGCCTCGTGCCTTTGAAGTGGCATATTTTTACCCCAATTCGCCTTGGCATCGCCCCCTATCATCCCCTCCAACTGGCAACGGCCCATTGATCCCACGTACCGCTGACATTTCATCATCGCCTCGCCGTGGACGTGCTTCTTCCGCCATTCGCTCATGCCTCGTTCCTAGACGAGGGCTTAGCTACGCCCCGACCCATCCGCCATCCCCCTTTTCGAAAACCCATTGGGCATTGACTTCGCCTTGTGATTTGCTGGGGATTAAACACGTTCGCCCTGCAACGCTGCGTGCTGGTTTGCGCCCGATCATCAGCGCAAGCATCCGCTCACCTCCGCCGATCTCTGCTCGGGGCCGTGCCATCACTCGAGATACCGGATAGCCGATAGATACATTCGACGTGCCCCCGTCGCCCATTCCTCTCCCACAATGCCTGCCGACTACTCGTCTACCGCGCGGGCTCTCTCCGTCTCAACTTCCTCCCCAGAACCGTTGTCCCCGTCGGAAGATGGCGCCTATCCCCCATGGAGCCGAAGAGCGCCTGGCAGGCGAAATTCTGCTAGTCGCTCCGGGGGACCGACAGCTAGTCTTCGGGATCAGATCATTGATCGAGCAACCCAGATATCGCGCCAGATTGTGACATCATGGAAGAAGATGAATTTCTGGCAGCGAGTCGGGGCGGTGGGTGCTGTTGTATTGGCCAATGTCTTGGGAATCGGGTTTCTTGTCTTCACCGGGAAGGTGTTCATTTGGCTTCAGCCTGTGGCTGAGCAATGGGAACATTCTGCCTTGGCTTACTTTGTTTTGTGGTTGTGCGTGTTCTTTGTTTCCCTCCCACCGCTGGTTGGATGGTCCACATTCGGAACAATGGCCGGTTACATCTTTGGGGTGTGGAAGGGGTGAGTCGACTACTCCTATTGATGCGTGTATGAGCTGACACATCCGTTAGATGGCTGCTTTATGCTTCTGCGACCGTACTCGGGTCGACTTTCTCTTTCATCGTGTCTCGGACCATCCTGTCCAGATTCGTCCACCGTCTGATGGAACGCGACAAAAGATTCGCAGCTCTCGCATTGACGTTGAAGTATGACGGGCTGAAGTTGCTCTGCATGATTCGCCTATGCCCTCTCCCCTACTCCGTATGCAATGGTGCCGTATCCACCTTCCCGACGGTACATCCGTTGATGTATGGGCTCGCAACGGCTATTATTTCCCCGAAACTGCTCGTGCCTGCATTCATTGGCAGCAGGCTACGTGTCTTGTCGGACAATAATGAGGAAATGAGCACGGGCTCCAAGGCTGTAAACATCTGCAGTATAATCATCTCTATTGCTATTGGGATCTTTACAGGGTTATATATCTATAGAAGGTAGGGCTCAGAGAACATGTTGGCCGGTGGTGGTGTACAGGCTAACATGTTGAATTAGAACATTGGCTCGAGCCAAAGAGTTGGAGGCTAAGGAACGGGAGGACATCCGGCGGTCACTACAGGCTGACCACGCGGCCCATCGTCCCCATGATGCCTTTTCGGAGGATCCAGACGTCAATAGCGCCGCCACCACCCTGGCTCGCGATGAGGAAGAACGGATCGGGTTTACGGATGTGGACGACGACAACGTGGATCTTGCGATGGACGATGAGAGTGGCAGTGAGATGTCGCCGCGCCGCTTCAAGCCATCACAATATCGGGATGAGTTTACGGACAACGACTCGGATATCTTCCGGGATGGAGATGAGGGAAGCGAGGAGACATACACCCTACATTCCCACGTGCGCAAGCCTCAGGACCCGTAGGTCCAGCTGTCTCGTTGGCAGACCTTGGTGGCTACATACATGATAGAGCTGCTCTTATGAGTGATGACACGGATTCTGATGGATAGGTGCCATGGGCTCTGGATAACCCTTGGTGCATCGTAAATAATCATGTTTCATTCTGCTTGACCGCTTGGAGTCTCCAGGAGTAGGCCTTCCGGCGCCTGACAGAGTTCCCTCCCTTGTAGTTGTATCGGTGTCTGTAAGGGATCATGTGATGCTTCGGTGGGTGAAGGGGAGGGGAGAGGAGAGGAGAGGAGAGGGTGGGGCTAGGATCCCGGGAAGAAGCCGTTCCCTGCCTCGTCCTGGTCGAGTCCGTTGGCAGTGGATCCGACAGTCTTCGTATGGCCATGACCATGACCCGACCGGCCCAAGCAACCAGGGAGAACGGCGTAAGCGGGGAGTCGTACTGTGGAGGAGATGCTACAGAAGGAGTGTGTTAGTCTGGAGGCAACACTTTATGTCTAAACTACCCTGTACAGACCGTCAAACATGCCAGCCGGGAGGCCGCGATGGCCTGACCGGACTGAGAATTACGCGGAGGATTCCGGCCGAATGTCCCGCCGGCGACGCTTCTTCTTCAACCCTCAGCCTCCAGCCTTTGCATCGTGGCTTTCCCTTGCCGCCCTTGATTCGCTGTCCGTCCTGGTCCCGTGGGCGCTGCTCTTCCTCTGTAAGTCAGTCGCTATCTCCGGCGTCTCCTCCTCCTAGGGTTGCGCCAGTGGCACGCAAGCAGCCGTGATGGGTTTGCTGATCCGGCCCTTCTCTCCTGCCCTTCGCTAGCCCAACCCTCCGTACACTCGACGGGTAAGTCGGCTGGTCATTTCCTACCTCCGAGGTGACTTCGTTTGGCTTCATCGGGCGTTCCCTGGCGTTCCCTGGTCTTATAGCACGTCGCGGATCATCTCTGACACGCTTCCAGGCATCATCTCATACATCCCTGGTCCAAGCCTTTTTCCTGCCCAGATATAAGGATCTATCTATCGTGATGGAACCCGCCATGGATGAGTAGGCCGAGATTTTATATCTACATATTACATGAAATGGGACGTTGAAGGGACCCTTCAGTCGCCCTATCTATCATCAGTGTAGCTTGTTCACTGAGCGGCCCGGGGTCGAGTTGGGTGATATAATACATTTGAGGGACTGGCGTCGATCGTCTTCGCCCCTTGTCAGCAAGGATGAAAACCGCCGCCACCATCAGCACGCAGGGCCCAGATGGCCACGCCCGTCAGACCAGTCGGTTGGATCAATACCTTCCCGTAGGTAGCAGTATCTCTCGCAGAGCACACTTTCCCTTGCTAGCACCACGCCAGCCCTTCACTGCCACTGGTCTGCCGTCGCAGCTTTCTACAAAGCAGCTTGGGAATCCACATCTGAACGGTCTGCCAAATGGAACTGGGGCTGCATATCCCAAACCCACCGTCAACGGCGCTGTCGTAAATGGTCCTAGGGAAAGCAATGCGCTTTTTGGAAGGGTTCAGGATCGCTTTCAAGGTGCATATACACCCCACGGGCCCGAGGCAAATGCAATCAGCGGCGCGTCGAACGGTCTAGGAAGCACCCCCTCTCTCCTGCCCGCTCCCAGCCAGCACACGTCAACACCTCCATTGGCCTTAGGCAATGTCCCATCGTTGTCTTCTTTCTCGTCCGACGCCAAAGGTACCGACAGTAGATCAACCTATGCGAAGTACCGACCTCGGTCCTCTATACCTTCAAGGATGCCCGCCGCAGTCTATGCTCAGCAATGCGTTGCGGCGGCACATGCGTCTCGGCTTAACCCGTATGCACTCCACCGAAAAGAGCAGGAGGTGCTAGAGGATCACCTATGCCATCTTCATGTCACGGTCTACTTGAATATCCGAAATGGTATTCTGCGACAATGGACCCGGAATCCAATGGTGAGTGTCTCGAAGGAGGAAGCCATGGGGTGTGCAAAGGACTATCGTCGGATGAACCTGGCCTCTTTTGCATACGAGTGGCTTGTTCGGAACGGATACATCAACTTTGGCTGCGTTGAAGTCCCCGCGACTCTCATTCCTCCTACGAAAGGTCGGCGGAGGGAGGGACCCGTGATTGTCATAATCGGAGCAGGAATGGCAGGCTTGGGTTGTGCACGGCAGCTAGAGGGTCTTTTCAACCATTACCATGACCCGTTAACGTCGCCACGTGTTGTTCTACTAGAGGGACGGCGCAGGATTGGAGGTCGTATATATTCTCATCCTTTACGGAGCCTTCAGTCATCCACTCTGCCCCCCGAACTGGTTCCCAAGGCTGAGATGGGCGCCCAGATAATTGTTGGTTTTGACCATGGTAATCCCCTCGACCAGATTATCAGGGGGCAGCTGGCTCTCCCGTACCATCTACTGCGCGATATATCTACGATCTATGACATAGATGGCTCAGCGGTCGACGAAGCCCGGGATGCGACGGATGAGATGCTCTACAACGACGTACTGGACCGTTCGGGGCTTTACCGGCATAAATCGGTCATAATGCCTACCGCCGAAGGCGACCGGGATATGATCGATTCCGGCCGTGATGTGTCAACCAGTGACGGCCTCACAGTGAGACAGTACGAAGAGGCGAGGGCTGCCGGTACTATTGGACTCCTATTCCCCGCAAAACGTGTCAGACGAGGTGTAGGCCATAAGACAGCGGAAATCAAGCCGACCGGTGCTCCTCTGGCGGATCCTGAGCACCCTGAAGAAAACCCGGCTAATCTCGCTTGTCAAACAATGGGTTGGGCCTTGAACGATGGGGTCTCCACGAATGACACCGTCAATCTAGATCCTGTAGCTAAGGCTTCACAGTTCCAGACCTTGGGCGCTGTGATGAATGATGGCGTTCGGCAGTACCAGCGCATGCTCCCGTTGACGCCGAGAGACATGCGATTGCTCAACTGGCACATGGCAAATTTGGAGTATGCAAATGCTGCCAATATCGGCAAGCTCAGTCTTTCAGGGTGGGACCAAGACATGGGCAACGAGTTCGAAGGCGAGCACTCGCAGGTGATCGGCGGGTATCAGCAACTACCCTACGGGCTGTGGTCGCTACCCACAAAGCTCGATGTCCGCACAAATAAGATCGTTGCCAAGATCTCTTATGACGCTACAGATCACAAAAAGCATAAGACAGTCGTTCACTGCGAGGACGGCGAGTCATTTGTTGCAGACAAAGTTGTTTTTACAGGCTCCCTGGGCGTCTTAAAGCACCAGTCCATTAAATTCTCGCCCCCTCTTCCGGATTGGAAATCGGGAGCAATTGACCGGCTTGGCTTCGGCGTCATGAACAAGGTGATTCTGGTCTTCAACGAGCCTTTTTGGGACACCGAAAGAGATATGTTCGGTCTGCTGCGTGAACCTAAGAACCGAGACAGCATGATACAAGAAGACTACATGGTGAATCGTGGCCGATTCTACTTGTTCTGGAACTGTATGAAGACCACTGGTCTTCCAGTCCTGATTGCTCTTATGGCCGGCGATGCCGCACATCAGGCAGAATGCACACCCGATGCCGAGATCATCGCAGAAGTGACTAGCCAGCTCCGTAACGTCTTCAAGCATGTGGCTGTTCCTGATCCCCTGGAGACAATCATCACTCGCTGGGGCACCGACAAGTTTACAAGAGGAAGCTATTCTTATGTGGCCACACAGGCGCTCCCGGGAGACTATGATTTGATGGCAAAGCCAATTGGTAATTTGCATTTTGCCGGCGAGGCCACCTGCGGCACCCACCCAGCCACCGTGCATGGCGCCTACTTGTCTGGCCTGCGCGCCGCGTCGGAGGTATTCGAATCCATCATGGGCCCGATTGAGTTACCAGATCCCCTTGTCCCAGAGAAGGGCAAGCCAATAGACCCCGACACCCCTTCATCAGCCGGCCACAAGCGAAAGGAACCCCCCTTGTCGAACGGCACAGGATCGTCTGTTGGACCCACAGAGCCATTAGAGAACGGCGCATCCTCCAAACCAACTCGTCGGGACGCATACGACCACGTCATGTGGGCTGCCGTCAATTCTGAGATCGGTTCCGCCCCCGCACGGCCGGCAAGAACGGCACTGAACCCGTTCCTCCTGTACCAGAAGGACTACTGGGGCAAATGTCGCACGCAGTGTGACGAAGCTCGCCGAGCCGTAGCAAACGACCCCAACGCCAAGGCCGCGCGCGATGAGATCCGCCAGGCGCTGGGTCTCATGTGGCGACAAGCCAGCGAAGTAGAGAAACGGCCATATCTGGAAAAGAATGAGGCAAACCGGCAGAAAAACGCAGAGGTCTGGGATCGTTGGCGACGGGATAATGCGGAGTGGGAAAAGAAATCCCTTGAAGTTAAGAATAGATGGTGTGCCGCCAATCCCTTCGATTCCTGGGAGCAACCCTCGAAAAAGCCAAACCTAGAGTCTGATTCCAATCCGCCTCGCCTCGCGGATGCTAGTCATCCCGCGCCTCCCCCCGTCGCGGATGTCCCCAGGATCAATGGTGAGCATTCCGCAACTGTTGCACCGAAGTCAGCCACGGCCCCTCGCATGGATATGCAGGTCAACAGTCATTCGGCTACAACAGATAGGCCGGACAATCACCCAAAAGAAAGCGGATAGACTCAATTATACCTTCTCTCCTTCATGTACCAATTATCGTGGTTAGAGGGATGTTGTTTTCGTTCTCTTCTTTGCCCTTCATATGACTAACAACATATCAATTCAACCAACCAACCAAACCTATAACACTACCCTAAGACACGAACCTTTAGTTCGTATGTATGTATGTATGTATGTATGTATGTACGATGTACGCTGTACGATGTATGTACCAACAACGGCACCGTCGAAGATGATCAGATCTTTCAGACAGAAAAAAAAATTACTCTATAATTCTTCTACTCTATTTGTATTCACATTCATGTGATCCAGTCAAGTGATCGTGCGAACCCCATCCGAAACACGTGTAGTATATCACAAAACCATAAACAACAAAATCGCTGGAGTCTAGTAATATAAGCAGCCGTAAAAAAAGTGTTATAAAGCAGAAAAGAAAAAAAAGGAAAGCAAAAAGGGAAACGTTCCAGGACGTAAGCCGTTGACTAGACCAAAGATCTAGGTATGAAGGATGACCACCTGATCTGGATAGGTAGGGATGGAAGGTAGAGAAGAAATCGGGGTTGGGCTATGCGGAGATGGGAAGGATTCTAGGCGAATGGTATAATTTAGAGAACGGAGTTGGCGGGCTCCGCGGATTCGTGCTCGGAGATGAACTTCTCGGCTTCGAGAGCGGCGATGCAGCCAGATCCTGGGGGGGGGGGTTTGTTAGTTGGTGTATGTGATACTGGGTGCGTAGAGTGATGACTTACCGGCACTGGTGATAGCCTGGCGGTAGCGCTTGTCCTGGACGTCACCGCAGGCGAAGACACCCTCGATGCTGGTGTAGCTGGTACCGGGCTTGGTGATGATGTAGCTCTCCTCGTCGAGATCGATCTGACCCTTGAACAGAGCGGTGGCGGGGTCGTGACCAACGGCGTAGAATAGACCGTTGGCATCGACAACTTCCTCGTCTCCGCTGACGACGTTCTTGACCTTGAGGTGGGTCATCAGGCCATTGGGCTTCTCCTCACCGAGCACCTGGGTGGCGACGGAGTTAAAGCGGACGGTGACCTTGGGGTGGGACAGGAGGCGGTCGGCCATAACCTTGCTGGCACGCAGCTTGTCGCGACGGACCAGGACGGTGACGGTGCTACCGTACTTGGCCAGGAACATGGCCTCCTCGGCGGCGGAGTCACCACCACCGATGACGAAAAGGGGCTTGTTGCGGAAGATGGGCACGGCACCGTCGCACACGGCGCAGGCACTGATACCGTTCTGCCAGTACTTCTCCTCGCCGGGGAGGTCGAGGCGGCGGGCGTTGGCGCCGGTCGCGATGATGACGGCATCGGCGGTGCGGGCAGGCGCATCCTCGGGACCGTCGCTCCATTCGGTCCACAGCTTGAAGGGCTTCTGCGACAGGTCCACTCTGCTGATAGTCTCGGTGATCACCTCAGTGCCGAACCGAACGGACTGCTTGCGCATGTTCTCCATCAGCTCTCCGCCACCGATGCCGTCGGGGAATCCGGGGAAGTTCTCGATGTCGGTGGTGGTGGTGAGCTGGCCACCCGCGGCGGTGCCGTTGGCCAGCATGCCCTCGTAAAGGACGGGCTGGAGTTCGGCGCGCGAGAGGTAGATGGCGGCCGTGTGGGCGGCGGGGCCGGAGCCGATGACTGCGGTTCCTCGTGTTAAAGAGTCTTTTATTCCTCTCCCCTATCCTTTGTCGGCTAGGCCAGGGCCAGGGCCAGGCCATTGCCATTGCCACCCAGGGGGACACTTACTAACGACCTTGTTGTGCACCATTGTGGAGGATGAAGTGGAATTGACGCGCAGGGGCGTCGAGAGGGGATTTGATAGGATTGAAGGAGGCGGAGAGGATTTTTGATGCAGGGTGGACGCGGCGGCGGCGGCGGGCAGTCCAAAAGAGGAGCGAAGGGTGGAGAAGGGGAAACGACGGAAGGCGGAGGAAAACAGATTGGCGGTGTTGAGGGGGAGGGAGGGGGGGATTGAGTGGAATGAGAGAGAGAGAAGGGGACAGACAGACGAGAGGGCGAGGAGTGGGTTTAATTATGGGTGAGATGGAAGAGGCGAAGAGGGGCGCTGGACGGGCTGGTGGGGGGGAAGAAAGGGCTGGACGGCGGCGATTAGCTAAGAGCATCCAGGCGAGCCATCGGACCGAGACTCACGCTGGCCAGGAGTAAACAGTACTGTGTATGGTAGGGAGTAGGACTACTCCCGTCTCGAGTCTCCAGAGGGATCCAGGGCCGAGGAATGAGTAATGGCGAGGGGGACTGATCGAGGCTGATTGATAACGACTCCAACGAAGGCGCGAGAATCGGACGAACCAGCCGCTGGCTCACAAATCATCCCAGCCGAGACCGGGTCACGTGGCGCTGCTTACCAACCGCCCCTGGCCGAGACCGCCGCTTCTCTGTTCCGCAACAGTCAGCAGGACGATCACGTGGTTTTTTTTTAAAAAAAAAAAAAAAAAAAAAAAAAACGCCAGTTCGAATCCCGGACGACGCATCTCCTTTTATGCCCTTCTTCCTTATCTGTCACAACCCCACAAGCCACTATCTATCTACGGAGTACTCCTATACTAACTACTCTCCGTAGGGTCCACGGACTGGTTCCAGTTATCATCTCAACCTGCATGCAAGGTTGTCATTAAGCACCACTACTCTTAGAGCCACCACCATCAGCCCCTACAGCTTCGCTTTTCTTGTCTCCCGGAGCAATGACCGTGTCAAAGTCCCCTTGATCAACCCATTCGGCGCCGATTGCGGCAGGTACACCTCCGCATTCTTGTCCGTATTCTGGAGGCCCTTATGCCAGCTCAGATCTAGCATATTTATCAGTCATCACGCATTGGAAATCAGCCTCAGAGCAAAGGATGGACCCACCTATCTCAACATAATGCTTGTTCGGCCACGAGTACTCCACACTCTCCAGGAACCTCTCCGCCATCTTATACAGAGTCCCTTGAGCACTCATGCTGTTATCCTCAGCAAAGATATCAAACGTTGCGTCTCTCGCGGCCTCATAGCCGGATTGAAAATGTAGCGCATTAGTCTCGACGTCCTGTACGTTGGAGAAGTGTCTCCACTGCCACTTAATGTCCACATCGCTACTCAGAATCCGATCCCAGGTTTCCGGTTACGTGGTGTACTCGTCCTTCAGATATCCTCAGAACTCGGACTTGGTGCTCTTCAGGACACTGAGCCCTGAAACCGAGGACGTGATACTGATTCCCGAGTTTTCGATAACATCCACCAGGACCACCCGCTTCACGCTGCCGTCTTGGAAAAACGAATGCGGGTGCGGCTTACCCTTGACTGTCATCCTACTCCATACGTGGGATGTTAAGTTGATATGGGCCGTGTGGATGTGGCTATAGTTCGTGATGAAGTGGCTACCGAGGATGGAGCCGAAGAGTTTGGGGGGGGGGGGTCAACAGGAAATTGCTTCGCGAGGATATATACAGTGTTTTTGATTGCGTCGGTTGTGACTAGGACACTGTTATCTTCCTTGGTGTATCTGTATGGTGGCAAAGTGGAGAGTGTCAGCTCACCCTCATTTTCAGATTCAGTTTCTCACGAGGTGTTTATATCCCCTTCTAAAAGGACGCATACGGTCATCTCATATACTGTCTGCACACCTGTCTTCTCATCCCGGTGGACCTTGTACAGTCGGACATTGTCCTTGCCGTATCGCGCATCGGAAAGAGTGTACATGATGTGTTAGGGGCGGGTATAAAGAGAAGTAAAACAGCAGAAGCGGTCCTAGAGGGGTTGCGACTGAATCTGCATCGATCTGACGATCAAGAACTGTCTCATTTCACTGCCCAGAAAGTTTGCCAACCTAAATACTACGCACATGTACATCCATTCTAGATCGGCCAAACCTTTCTCGTCGACCTGCAGAAAGATACGGAGACCCTCGTCCTTCCGAGGGATAAGCATGCACCCACCCTGCGGAGTGCGAATGGCACAACGACGTCGGTAATCCTCAAAGTTGGTGTCAACATACACGTCGGCAACAGCCCAGACATCCTCGCCCCCCCTGTGATGAGGATTGTATGCCGTAAGCGGCCACTCGGGCATGTCTTCGTTATATTTGTAGTGGATAAGCTCCATGAACCGATCCACCTTGTCTCCATTGGCCAAAAGAGCTCCCTCGAACGTATCTTCTGTCATGCCTTGGTCGGTGTTAAACAGGTATTGATAAGGAGTGGCTGGGATTACGAGACTGGTGCTCTCGCCTCGTAACTGAATCCGACTCAGCCGACCATCATCACTTGACTTCCGAGGCGTTACTTCATGATGCTGAGGGGTAACAAGGCCTAGGACATCCATCGCGGCGTACCAGACACATTATTCCGTCTCTCCGCTCGTGTAGGATCCACCGTCAAACCAGCATCCTCCCCATCCTTTCTGTATATCCTGCATGAGGATATACCAGAGTGACGAATGACTTGCATCGCCGACAGGAATCCCTGTCGGCGGTCCTTCAGCGAAACCACCATTGTCTTGGCCCTCGAGCTTTCTGCACGGCGCGGCCGCTGACAGAAGACCATGCATTGGGGCCAAACGGAGCAAAGAAGATCCTTCACAGTCTAGGCCGTAGATCAGGCTGGAGGACAAGCACTGGCTGGAACATGGGCGTTCCTTCGTCAAGAATGGTATGTAGGGCCGAGGGAGGCCCCGATGGTAAGCGTCCGATTCCGTGGCCTGGAACTCTTCAGTCAGAGTGGCGTGCGCTGCAGATCTGAGCCGTATGCAACGCTGACCCAGGCTCGGGGCATTCAAGACTTACAGTGTACTCGTCAGCATTGCTCTCGCTGCATGACTGGCCGAGCGATCGAGCGAGCCATTAGGGGGTCTGGAATCCTTCCAACGTGGAGGTATCGCCGTTGTGTCATTTCATTGTTGTGTCATTATTATGAGCAGAGCAAGAAGCAGTGAAAGGCTTCCCCTCAGTTGCTGCGGGCGAAGTGTAAGCCACAAAAGTACCAGCACTAAGAGGATCCGCCCTCTCTTGTATGGCCTTCGAACCCACTCTTGCTGCCTCTTCACTTTTCCAGCTCCCCACTTTTCCAGCGGCCCCAAGCGCCGTACCCGCCAGTTTCTTCCCTTTTGATCATACCCATGATCATATCCCAGATTCGGGACAGCCGCGGGGAGTGCCCCACTGGGGCGACGGGAAGGGAGCGGACCGTTCGATGGCCGGGGACGATCTGCAGTCCCTTTGATTGATGGCCCCCATGCACAATGCACGAGCCGGAAGCCGAGTCGGTCGGAGGCCGCCGTCAATGACCAGGGTGCTGAGTGCTGACCTCCTCGTTCCTTCTGTACCAACCCGATAACGACGCTCTACGGGTTCCGGAAGACAGAAGAAGGGAATAACAGACTGGCAGGAAATCGGTTTCGTACGCCTGATTGGGTAAGATACGGAAGTGGTCTGGTCGCCGGGAGGACCGTAGCGGTAGGTAGCGACCAATCAGAGGCGGCAAATTGCGATTTTTGCAGATGGGGCCAATCGGAAAGGACTAGTCGGTATGGAGGCAAAGACAACGTGCTTATAAGTAGAGTAGATAAGTAGACAACATGCTTATAGGTAGAAGTAGACTTATAACTAGAAGTAGAAAGTAGAGAGTAAGTACGGAGGGGAATAGAGAATATACGTAGAGAAGTAGAGTACTACAGCAGACAAGTAAACACGAATCATTGTACTCGGAACTAGATGTGTATCGAAGTATGTAGGTCACAGAGAGACACAGCAATAAGATTCACATATAAGCAAGCACTGTAGAAAGGCCCTCCTAGCACAACGCAGCGCGTAGATCATTATCGTCATCAATCGTCAATCATCGCTCATCAAAGAGAAAGGGGGAAAGGAAACATAGAGACAAGAAATAAAATGTGAAAAAAAAAAAAAAAAAAAAATTAGACCCCTCACTTCGACCGGCCAAACCACTTCCTCCGCTTCGGCGCCTCTTTTTCTGCATTCTCATCCGCGTCTCCATCCATATCATCCGGACTCACCGGCACCAGAGTCTCTGGCGGGAGGATACCTCCCTCTGCGATTTCAAAGGTGCCATGAACTTCATCATCGTCGTCATCAAGATCGTCGTCATCCTCCTCATCTGTCAGGCCATTTTCTGCCTCGGTATCTTCTGGCGCAGCCCTATCTTCTTTTCTCCTGCGCACGCCCAGCCATTTCCTCCAACCTTTCCTGATGGGGTTTGCGGGAGGATCGAATTCCGCTCCGTCGCAGTGGAGAGCCGGCACAAGGAGCTTGTAAGGCGTGGTTATACCCGCCGGATCCTTAGGGTTGAGTTCTAGGTTGAGGGTAATTGACAGACCGCCCTCTAGATTGATAAAGCCTCCCGCGCCGTCATCGCCGCGTTTGGCGGATTTTTGACTGAGGTTGGTGGGTCGTCGCAGGAATGGACCGGGCTTGAACTCTCCTGGTGGAGGGAAGGGTGCATCGCCTGTTTCGGTGGCTGGAAAAGAGCCGTCCATGCTCATTCGGCGCCCGCCTGGGGGTGCACCGAGATTGAACTCCTTTGTGGGCGGCGGGCCACGCATTGAGAGACGTCGCAGGAGACCTGCACGTGGGGGCTTGTCCCCGCGAGTCAGGGAGACTGTCCTCTTTAGCTTGGCTGGACGGGGTTCCTCTTCGGCTAGCATCTGAGGCGTTTCTGGAGGTGTAGAGCCTAATTGCGGTCAGAGATCATTGATTCATAACGCAATATGAAGAAAAACAGGATTTTGAGAAGTGGTTTTACTTACCAGGCTGATACTCGCGGATTGAACACCAGTTCCGTCGGGGAAGCAACCGTTTGTTGTTGCGGGCCTTGTTGTTCACATCGTGGGTGAAGATCGGAACCATGTCTTCATCCGTGTTGGTGTCCATATGGTGCACGCGGTTGCGCTTGTTAAGCGTGTCTGAGACCATATCCGTCTCGGGCATGTCTCCGACAGCAGAGGAGATGATATTCGGCATGTATCGGTAATCTCTGTCTTTGGGCACATTCAATTTGGGGTTTGAATAAAATTGTCCGATTGCCGCTAGGTGTACATCACCACTGTAGGAAGTGCCGTTAGATACTGCTTTATAAGACGGGGAGAAGATCCTACCTCAGAATGGTTACCCGGACGGATTTCTCTGCCGCAAGGTCCTGAAGATCTTCAATCAAATATGTCCGCTCGGACTTGTGATGTTTAGCCGTCCAATGGTCATCGAAAATCTCGACCTTGCCGCCGCCCTTGCTCACTAGGCCGCCAAAGAGCCCGGCTTTGCCGAGAGACTTCCGACTGTTGAGGATGTTCTTGACCATTGCCTGTAAACCTATTAGAACATGGTGTCGAAGTTGTTCTACATATGCAACTTACGACTCTGGGGTATGCGACGGGTAAGCCCAGCGACACTATCAGATGTTTAGTTTCACCCTTCACAATCTCCCGATGACACCTGTCCCAAATCAAGTCGCACGTTTGTTCGCAGAGAATCTCATCGGTCTAGGTATTTGTTAGCTTCCGAATGGCATCGAGGATAAAATGAGCTGCCTTACCATCCGCTCCGTTCGACAATCCAGCCCAAGGAAAGCCACACCGTCACCCATGGACATAAACAGGTGCCGACTTCGTTGGTTGATGTAAGGTCCAGGTTGAGCCCCGAGAAGCCAGCTAGGCTCCTCCGCTTCAGTTTCCTCTGGAACACTGTGATGCTGAAATAGCAGGTAATACTTAAACGCAATACTGCCGAGACCTGAAATAACAGGCGAGTTCATAAAGTCTTCTGGATAAGAACCGAATCCCTCAATGATCTCGTGATCATTCCACATATTTACCATGGGGATCTGTGAGTTGGCCAGGGAAAAGAGGCCTTGAGAGAACCACGAGGAGTAATTTTGCAAGTAGAAATCTTCCAGCTCTGCTTTGAACTCGGGGGTGAAAGGCGACTTATACTTTTCACCCAGATTCTTAATCTTGACCCACTCCTGGAAGTGAGCCGTTTCTGCTATGACCCTGTCATTGAAGATCTGATCGCCGCCTCCGATCATGACATGGAATGGACGAGTCTGGTGCTCGTTCAGTATATCACGCCACAGAGGGTCAGGCCCGCTGAGCTTGTTGGAATCCACTGCTGGACTGAAGCCGTTGCCGGTATGGAACATGATGTTCATCGACTGGCCCCTGGCCGGTACCCAAAAGCCAATAGCCGGACCCTGATTCAGACGATAGGCAACCCGCTGTTGGGTAGGTCCCAGTTCGATCTCAATATTAAACTTCCAGAACGTAACATTTCGTCCCGGATCTGCATAGAGCCGAGCGCCGGTAACCTCCGTATAGCTTCCGGCTGCCTCTCCGTCCCTGGAGTGAACCCTATTAGCTGGAACGGGCTGCTTGACACCTTCGCTGCTGTAGTCCACGATGCTGGGAGATATCTCGTAAATACCATCGTCATTCTCGATGAGTGAAAGATCCACCTCTTCCATGAGGTTTTCCACGGGTTTGACATATAGAGGGCGTCCATCTCGACCCAACTTCATCAAACCTGCCGTGGGGTCAATGTACTCAGGTGCGAGTTGAGCATCATCGCCGTTGACCTGAACAGGGGGAGGGGGGAGGAGGTCCATCGGCTGGGCGAACAGCTTCAGGCTCGGTCGTGGTTCATAACAGGAGCGCGCGTCTTTTGTCACAATCAGGATGCTGCCTCTCCATGTCTCTTTGTTGAATGGTCCGTTGGGTCCATCGATTCGAACCCGCTTCAATCCCGAATAGCGGAGCAAAGGACCACTTTGCAAAAAAATGGAGGGTTGGAAGCGCTTATTGCCTAGACACATCAAAATTCGTCAGCAATTGGACCATGCGTTGGGCAATATTTTATGGATACCATTGAAGCTTACCTGTTTGGGTTTGCGTGGGCGGCTTCTGAGCGAACTCGTTTGGAAGGGCCCGACTGCGCCTGCGGTTCGTGCTTACCCCGGTGTCCCACCAGGCTTTGCTGCGATCCGCATCGAACCTTTGGAAGTCAAAATCAGAGGCTCCAAGCCTCGCCACCGATGCAGTTTTCCATTCCGATAGTGGAGGAGGCGTAGGCGGTGGCACATTGAACGATACTTTGGGCTTAGGCGGCGCATTGGATTCCAGACTGGCATTCTGAGGCACCAATGGAGCATTTTCAATTTCTCGGTTCAGACTGGCGGTTCCGGGGGCACCGAAACCCGCTGTTGGCCCAGTAGAATTCTTGATAATCCCCTGGGGAGAAACCTTCCCGGGCACAGGAAGGTCTCTCTCTAGGGTGGGCTGTGGAAGTGACCTATTTTGATAGGGTGCCAAGTCAGGATATGGTGGTTGTCCTGGAGCAGCTTTCCTGCCGGGGACTGCCACCCTAGGCTGCTCAGGTAGAGTTGGGTCCTGGGGAGGAGCTGCATGAGGCCGTGCATCCCGAGGTTTGCTTTGGTTCATCGCTCGTGGGCCCATTGGGTGAACCTGAGCTTGGTTGTTCACAGAGCCGGTATGCCTAGGAGCGATGCCTTTCTTGGACGTCGGATCGTTCAGTGGCCAGTCATCATTGTATTTAGGCTCTTCGAAGGGACGCGCTGCAGCGTAGGGTAAAGAGGGCGCTCTGCTGCGAGTAGATCTCGTCCGTTCGGATAGTCCCTGTCCTGGGGGGGCCTGTCCTGCGGGAGCTTCGGAAGCCAGACGTCGGTGCCCTGGTCGTTTTGCACCCTTGGCAGGCTGACCTGGTTCTGCCGTGCGCCCGTTGTTTGTCTGTGCGGTGGGAAGCTCTACATCCTCCAGGGGCTGCCCCGATGCCGCAGCTTCAGCTTTTCGCTGCATCCGTTCCTTCAGTTTCATCTCGGCTTCCAGAGCCCGTGCCCTTTTCTCCTCCTTGCTGATACCAGTGAAAGTGACTTCGAGCTTTTGGAGCGGCGAGCGGTCCGCAGCCCAGTCGCGTCGCTGTTCTGCGGTAGCCGTTGCAGAGTGCAGAGTACTTGATCGACTCAACGGCGACGGCTGGCTGTTTGATGAGGAGAAGGCTTTGAGATCATCTCCACGCTTCACGACGCTCGCTGCTGACGATCTCGCGTTACCCTCCGTCCACGCCGGCGGTTCCGACACGGGTGGCTGGTCTTGATAGACCATGTCTTCTTCCGGATCGACGTTTCTCCTGTAGCTTTTACTTCGAGTAGAGTGCGAACGCGACTTCTGGCGACCATGCGCTCTACCCGAGTTTGCTGCGTAGGGCGCCGAAGGTGCCCTCGAGACGGTTGGATTCATGGCATAAAAGTCGTTATCTTCGTAGTAGTCCGGCGCCGACTTGACAGCATGAGACGGCTGCCTTCTGTGCGACGGAGACGAGTGGGAGCCATTGGTGGGCGTTTGCTGCGGATACATCAGGTCGCTATTGGCAGGTGCCCGGAAGCTTTCTGTGGCCATGATTCCGGGGTCACACCCGACAGCTCTGCTGGAGGCTCTGCGGGACAACAAAGAAAGAATGTGTTAATCACCGTTGACACACAACGGCGTCTGAGGTCGACAACCACTCCAAGAATTGGTGGAGAATCGTCCTAATCGATTATCACTCAAGCGTGATGCGATCTCAAAAACAATTGATCGATCGAACACTTAAAATGACATGGCTGTCAGCGATGACTGCAGGCGTGGGTGCTTGTGGTGACAAGGACCAGGCGCCAGTGTTCCTCCAGCTTTCCGTTCGGGGTATACAAGCCGGATAATATACTAGCGGGTCGTCAACACGCGATGGAGCGACCGCCAGATGGAGCCTGAGAACGGACTAACGGGGCACGAGAGGAGGGGGGATGAAGAACGATGGAAAGAATGCAGAAAGAGGGATGAGGTCGGGGGGAGAGGGGAAAGAAGAGAGAAAAAAGCGGAGGGCAGGCAGGCACAATGCCCAACGAGATTAGAATGGGATGATGAATCAATGGCCGTGATGGATGCCAATCTAAATCTAAACCGGGTGGCTGGCAGCCCAGCCCTCTTTTCCTGGCCGCGCTGGCCCCGCCCGCCCACGAGCGATGCGGAATTGTTAAATTAGTAGGGCTAAACTACTCGTGAGAAACTCGTGAGACGTGGGTACTTGAATAGTCGGGGAGACTGGGGCGATAATTGTCTTCGTCTCCCCATCCAGCGGCGTCAAATCATCCCTACGATCGTGGGCACGGTGCGCCGCGAACTGGCAGGCTGGCGGTTGGCAGTTGCAGCTGGCCGTTGGGCTGGCCTGGCAGAGAATCCTGGGGATCAAGGCTTTCTTCCCTCTGTCCCACCATCATTGATCCTCGTACTGCTCAACGGCGACGGCCCAAAACAGAATTCGTTCCTTGGAGTACTTGGAGTATGGTGAGGACATACATAGTTACTCGGTACTTCGTCCAAGGCATGCCGAGCTAGCCAATGGGCTGGCTTGGCATGAAACACTTTACTCAGACCACCTCAAGTCCTCCGGACATCATGTCTACTGCTCTGCCCAGACAGACAGGCAGGCTGGCATGACCAGAGGATTGGATTGTTGGAGCCAATGCCGCAGCGCATCGGAGTGCATTGGCGCACGACTTGCGCTCGACTCTGAACAGTCAGTTCTAGCCAGCTGGGCCTTGCTAAGTGTCAACACACACTCTCGTTCTCATGGTGTTCCCGGTCCCAGGCGAATTGTTTGTAGGACTAATCAAGACTAATCAGGTTGAAAGGCGTGTGCAGAGTACTGTGTATACACTAACGTAATCGGTAAGCGAGTGGGCTTCCGCGCGCGTCATTTTCGCATCCTTCGACTTGAAGCAATTCAACCATCAACAACTCCACCAAATATGCCTTAATCGTCAAATTCCTTGGTGGAATAAGAAGGCTGTATCTGTCTTACAGTTAAGACTATTTAAACTAGTAAAATTCTACTTATAAATAAAGCTATAATTATTTTTAATATTCTATATTTAATTTTATAATAATATATTAATTCTATAAAATTAATATTTTTTAAAAATATAATTTTAAAAAATTAGATTTTTTTATTTATAAAGTATAGATTTATTTTCAGTTATTATATACTTAAAATATGATAATTATTTTTTTTTAAAAAAATATAACTCAGATTTTATTATTTTTATAAATAAAAAATAAATATATAATTTCATTAAATATATACCAGCTTTAAAAAATTAATTTTTTTAAAAATATTATGTTTATATCTAATATATAAAACATAGTAATTCAAAAATTTTAATTAAATAATTTAATTATATTAAAGCGATGAAGAAAAAATATAATATTTTTAATTAAAATATCTAGATTCTAGTGTTTTAATAAAACTAGTTTTATTATAGAAAATACTCGCCATGCTAAGACGCCTCACTCTGACTTCGCTCCTTGTGCAAAAAGAGCAGTGAACTGGCGGATAAAAGGCTACCTTCCCAACAACATGAAGATTCTTTCTTCCAACAATTTCTTCCTGTATATAAGCACTTTTGTTGATTATACAAATCCAGAGGTTCCCCTTATATTAAGATTAATAAAAAAAATATTTAGAAGATTTAATATAAAATTAAATTATTTAAAGTCTCCCTAGTACTTAGTAAATATATTAAATATAAGAATCTTAATCTAATAAAAAGATAAGAATATTATTAAGATATATAATATAAAAATTATTAAAAAGCTTTTATAATATTATATATATATAATTTTAAAATATTATAAAAATATTAATTAGTTTAAATAATATAATAATATATTTAAAATTATTATATCAGATATAAAAAGTAATTTTTTATTTATTTTTTTTAATACAGATATAGTAGTATATATTCTTAATATTAATTTTAAAAAAGTATATAACTCCAGATATCCAGTTTAATATTTTTAAAATAAAAAATAAAAAATAATAATTTTTAATAAAAACTTTATTAAATTTCTGATAGTTTATATAAAAATATAAACTATTATTTTTTTTAAATATAAATAAAATAAAAATATTTACAGGATTTTTAAGAAGCTGAGTATATTTTAAATAAAAATTCTTATTAATATATTCTTACAGAATCTTTAATTCTACTTTTAATAAAAAATAAATCAGATTATATAAAAATAATTTATTAAATTTAAAATTAATAGTATAATCTGCTGACTTATAAAAAAAATTATTATAAAAATTTTATAAAAAATATATTCTGGAATAAATATAATTTTATAAAAATTATATTAAAATTAAAAAAATTATTATTACTTTTCTTTTCTAATAATTAGATATTTTTAGAAAATTTTATAATAGTATATATTCTAGTATAACTATAAAATATTTTAATTAACTAAATAACTAAAATAAAATAAAATAAAAAGTATACTAAATTATTATTAATAATTGTATAATAATAAGTTAATATATAGATTTTAGAGAATAGTTATTAATAATAAAACAGAACTATTCTGAAATCAGAGATTCTTATTAATCTTTATATAATAGTATTTAAAAGTATAAATAATATTTTATAAATCTATAGTAGTAATAAAGACTTTTTATATTTTATAGATAGAAGTAGAAATCTAATAAATAATTTTAATTCTAAAAACTATAATAGATATATATTAGAGATAATATATTTTAATAAATTAGTAACTAATAATATCTATTTTAGTATAATTATTAAAATCTATAAAAGTTTTAAAACTATTCTAAATATAAATAAAAATATAAAAATAATATATAATCTCTACTTCAGATAAAAAAGTTAAGATTATAAAAATTATTTTAATTTTTATATTTTTTTCTCTTAATTAATAAAGTATTAGAATACTTTTACTAATTAAATCTTTTAATTCTTCCTGAAATATTAATTTGCAAGATGATCAGTACTATTATAAATATAGTATTATAATAGGTTCCCCTTCTTTCCAATAGGATTTCGGGGCTGATTCGATGGCGTTTCTTTATGCAACCGTTTAAAAGATGGTCTTTCCGAAAAGGTATTGTTCCGCTTTCGCTTCTGATTATTCCAGAGCAAAAATACTATTATACTATAATCTAATACTATAATATAACTAGAATATACTTACTAATAATATAGCTAAAATCTATAAGAGTTTTATATTTATTTTAATATATTAAAATAATATTTTTTTTATTAAAAAAAAGAATAAGCTCTACTCTATTTTATTAAATTATTTTTTAATCTTAATTAATATATCTATAAGTATATTCTCTATTTTTTTTAATAATAAAATAATATAATTATACTAGCTATATATTATTATAAGGACTAAAATAATCAGAAATAAAAATAGAATAATATTTTTTTAAAAAAAATTATCTTTTAAATAATTAAAGAGAGATTAATTCTTTTTATTATATAAAAAAATACTATTAAATTAATTCTGCAATCTTATTAGAAAAAAAAAGAACTTATTATAATATTATATTTATGATAATACTAATTATTTTATAAATTAATATAAAATAATTATGAAAGTATAAGATTATAATAAAAAGATTTTCTATAAACATATAATTAGTCTGTTTTTATAAATAAAAATAATATTATTTTTGTTACGGGTCCAGGCGGGAAGCTCCTGGCCCTAAAGGAATGGCTCGGCTAACGCCTCACTCCGACTTTGTTCCTCGTACGAAAGAGCGGTGAACCAACGGATAAAAGGCCACCTCCCTAACAACATGAAGATTCCTTCTTCAACGATTCCTTCTTGTTTATAGGCACTTCTGTCGATTGTACAAATCCAGAGGTTCCCCTTACAATTTTATATTAATTTATATTATTTTATATTATAAAATTATAAACTAGATTAAAGAGGCAAAATACTAAGAATAAGAGATCTTATTATTAAATAACCGGTCTAAATAATCTTACTGTTAAAGAAACTAAAATATATTTAAATAAACTTATAAGGCTGATTAAGTTAGTAGAAGTCAGCTTATAGAATCACTAGCTACAGGCAAGGAATAATCTTACTGCCGGGCACCACCTTACTGCAGCGAATGTGGAACAATTAGACATATAAGAACAAGATATCCAACATATCAAAACACTAAATAAACATGTTATTTTGTTGATATATAGACTATATAAGCTTCATCTTTTCATGGAGGCATGTTTGGGTGGGCGCGGAAGCCCACTCGCTTACCGATTACGTTACCCCGTATACGTATACGTTAAGTACCGAGTACCGCTGGAGCTCTGCAGGACTGAAGGCAGGGCGGATCAATGGTTTCTCCGCGGGGGGGGGGGGCTAAGGGGCCAGCGCCAAGCGGCACCAGGCCGGATGGAGCTAGGCGTGGCTACGCTGCAGCCTCAGGACGGCCAGGACGCCGGAGTGCCGCCGGTCCGCCAGATACGGATACGTCGTCGTTGGTCTTCAGCGCCGATTACCTGGTACTTCCTTGTTCCTGATTCCTTACTCTTTCTTCCTCAATTGTTCCTCTTTGACCAACTTGCCAACAATCCTCTTCCACCGCCTCTCTTCCTTCGTCGCATCCCGTTTCCCATCGTTCCTCCTCCTTCACTCCTTCACTCCTTCTCACCTCCCCTCTCCCCTCTCCCCCCCGTGCGAGTGCCTCTCCCGTCCCGTCGCCCCATCCTCCGTTCGGCCCGTCCTTGACGTGTACATGGCAAACGTCCTATTTGGCCTGATCTCACCTTACTGAACGGGTCGCTTCATTCGGCTCGCTGCGCTCTCACCATGCGTCTTCCCGGTGGTGTCGCAGTCGCCCTGACCTTCTGCGCCGTTGCCTCCGCTTCCCTCCATCCTAGTCGCTCCTACGAGACTCGGGATTACTTCGCCCTTCATCTCGACGACTCCGCCTCACCGTCGGACGTCGCTCAACGACTAGGCGCCCGCCACGAAGGCTCCGTCGGCCAACTCCCTCAACACCACACATTTTCCATACCGCGAGACAGCAGCGAGGATGTCGATGCGCTGTTGGATCAATTGCGCGACCGGCGGAGATTACGGCGGCGCTCCGGCGACGCCTCCACCGAGCTCCCCTCTTTAGTCGGGAGGGATGAGGGCTTGGAAGGCATTCTCTGGTCTCAGAAACTGGCCCCTAAGAAGAAACTTCACAAAAGGACACCACCGTCGTACAGTCTGGCGAGATCGCCAGCCGACGTTCAGCAAGACACCCAAGCGGTCCAAACACAGAAGCAGATCGCCTCGGACCTAGCCATCGCAGACCCTATCTTCAATGAACAGTGGCATTTGTACAACACCGTGGAGCTGGGCCATGACCTCAATGTGACTGGAGTCTGGCTGGAGGGGATTACGGGGAAGGGCGTCATTACTGCGGTGGTCGACGACGGACTGGACATGTACAGCAATGATCTCAAGCCCAACTATTTCGCTGAAGGCTCCTGGGACTATAATGACCAGTCGCCAGAGCCGAGACCGCGCCTCAGTGATGATAGGCACGGCACCAGATGCTCGGGCGAAATCGCCGCTGCCAAGAACGACGTGTGCGGGCTGGGAGTCGCGTATGACAGTCGCATCGCAGGCATTCGGATTCTGTCCTCGCCCATTGACGATACGGACGAGGCCGCCGCTATCAACTATGCCTACCAGCAAAACGATATCTACTCGTGCTCCTGGGGCCCCTACGACGACGGCGCCACGATGGAAGAACCGGGAACGCTGATCAAACGGGCCATCGTCAACGGCGTGCAGAACGGCCGGGGTGGGCGAGGCTCGATTTTTGTGTTCGCGGCTGGTAACGGTGCCGGGCACGATGACAACTGTAACTTCGATGGTTACACGAACAGCATCTACAGCATCACCGTGGGCGCCATCGATCGGGAAGGCAACCACCCTAGCTACTCCGAATCCTGCTCGGCCCAGCTGGTGGTCGCTTACAGTAGCGGCTCGAGTGATGCCATTCACACGACCGATGTCGGTACAAACAAATGTTCGACCACTCACGGTGGTACTTCGGCTGCGGGCCCGTTGGCTGCCGGTAGCATCGCCCTCGCTCTCAGTGCCCGGCCGGAGCTGACCTGGCGCGATGCTCAGTATCTGATGGTCGAGGCGGCAGTTCCGGTCCACGAAGACGATGGAAGTTGGCAGGCCACCAAGAACGGAAGGAAATTCAGCCACGACTGGGGTTTCGGTAAGGTGGATACATATACTCTGGTGCAGAAGGCCAAGACTTGGGATCTGGTGAAGCCCCAAGCCTGGTTCAACTCCCCCTGGCTACGGGTTCACCACGACATTCCACAGGGTGATCAGGGTCTTGCTAGCACGTACGAAGTGACCCAGGATATGATGAAGGAGGCCAATCTAGAGCGACTAGAGCATGTGACGGTGACGATGAATGTCAACCACACGCGCCGAGGTGACCTCAGCGTGGAACTGCGTAGCCCCGAAGGACTGGTCAGTCACCTCAGCACGTCCAGGCGGCCTGATAACCACAATTCGGGTTACGAGGATTGGACCTTCATGAGTGTAGCTCATTGGTAAGTAGCATCCCCACGAGTTCGAGTTCGAGTTCGATTGCGCTAACCCTTATGCTCAGGGGTGAGTCTGGCATCGGAAAATGGACCGTGATCGTCAAGGACACCAATGTCAATGAGCACAGTGGACAGTTTGTCGACTGGCGCCTCAACCTTTGGGGAGAAGCGCTCGACGGCTCCATCCAAGCTCTTCACCCTATGCCGACCGAACACGATGACGACCACCCCTATGAGGATGCGCCCGTGGCCACTACGAGCATCAGCCCTCCTCCCCCGAAGACAGAGCCCCTCGGCACCCCCACCAATGGTGTTGACCGCCCGGTGAACGTCAAGCCCTCGGCATCCGCGCAACCGACGGGCACGACCGATGCGCCCATCGATGACGAACTCAAGGAGACACCCTCTGAAACGGGCTCCCCGGCGACGCCTTCCACCACTGCGGCGTCGGACAGCTTCCTGCCATCATTCTTCCCGACCTTCGGCGCGTCGAAGCGCACGCAAGCCTGGATCTATGCTGCGATCAGCTCCATCATCGTGTTCTGCATCGGACTCGGCGTGTACTTCCACGTGCAGAAGCGGAAGCGCATCCGCAACGACAGCCGGGATGACTACGACTTCGAGATGATCGAAGATGAGGATGAGCTGCAGGCGATGAACGGGCGGTCGAACCGCAATCGCCGTCGGGGTGGCGAGCTTTACAATGCTTTTGCGGGCGAGAGCGACGAGGAGCCGTTGTTCAGTGACGATGATGATGAGCCGTACCGGGATCGCGGGATAAGCACGGAACATGAGCGGGACGGACCGAATGGCGAGCAGACCGGGCGGTGATGCCGGTGATGCCTGTGACTCGTCTGGCCTGGCTGTTCTGGCTGTTTGATGTTGCATTGGATGACCTGCCCTGGCTTTGCATTAATTGTCACACTTATGTCGATGCATGAGGAAAGCGTGTATATATGAGGCATTTGCGAGTAAATCAGCGGAGATGCATTTGCAATCTAGAAAATCCGGTGATGGCGCGAATGCTTGGATATGGTTTATTTTTATTTTCTTTGTTTGGCATATTCTCGCTATATGACTGCTCTACATAGCTCTTCTGCGTTTTCCGTAGTCGTACTAGTAGCTGGTAGTAGTACTAGCTCGGAGGTACCGTAGGTTGTAAGAATAGGGTGATTTTTGAACTGTAGTTTAGGCAGGATATGAATGTTTGTGGGCAAGCTTCGCTCGGCGAGAGGACTCATTCCATCGTACTCACCCAGTTCGTGCCCGTGCTTTCCCTATCCACTCAGACACAGATATGATAATTGGATTGGTTTGATATGCTGCATAGAAACCACTATCGTAATATATTATCACGATCTGGAACCAGACCGTGCAAAATAATGAAATCAACGATACTTCTATAAATTTACAGAATAAACTTAATAAACGCATGGACTTGAATTAAGGATAGAGTCCAGAATGGATAGCATAGTTGGGCTGAGGAACCCGTGGGTCTTGGCGATGACGCTGCACCTACTAACTAACTAGTTACTAACTACGTAGTTAGTACTCCGTACTAGTAGTGGACTCCTGTCGCTCTCCATCGCCGCCGACTTGCTCTCTCCGCAACTCCCTCTGACCGCCCGCCACTACACCTCATCATCTCCTCCCCCCTCTGTCCCCTCTGGTGCCGTGCTGCTGGCCTGCTCAGGCACTACTGCTCCTCCTCCTCCTCCTCCTCCTCCTGCTCCTGCAGCCCTATCGCATCCCTATAGCCGCTCGCCCACTCCCTCCCGCCGGCACTAGGCGGCAACCCCTCGATGGATCAGCACGACGACTTCGACAGCGTCTCGTGGAGACATGGCCCCGACAGTGATGTTTCGCGACCCACGACCTCGGGGACCGATACCGAGGAACCGCACCCCTACACTCACGATGTCAATGGCAAGCGGCGGATGAGCTCCGCTCAAGAGAACCCCCAGGCTGGACCGCTAGCCGATGCCGTGGACCTGGCCGGGATCGGCGACGGAGTGCTGGAATGTCAGGTCGATTCGCCCCTCAAGGAAAACGACGGGACAAAGGACGCATACATATCGTATTTGGTTACCACACATGTGAGTTTTTCTTGCCCATGGAGAGGAGGAGGATGCTGGGAGGGAAGGGAACGAGGCTGGGCTCAGTCCGGTTGCTTAGCGCAGCCTGCATTTACCGTCCATATATGCTAATCCGCCGGCAACCGCAGACCGATTTCAAGTCCTTCCAGAAGCTGGAATTCACCGTGCGACGCAGATTTACAGATTTCTACTTCCTATACAAGACGCTCTACCGCGAGTATCCCGCCTGCGCGGTCCCGCCGCTGCCCGATAAGCACAAGATGGAGTATGTCCGAGGCGATCGATTTGGCCCCGAGTTCACCACCCGACGCGCATGGTCGCTACACCGATTTCTGAAACGCTTGACGTTGCACCCGGTACTCCGTCGGGCTCCGTTGCTGGCGATCTTCCTGGAGTCCCCCGACTGGAATGCGCATATGCGCTTGCGCTCCAACCGCAACTCGAACAGTACATCGGATGGCAGCGGGGTCCCCGGGATCTTCGACAATTTCACAGACACCTTTGTCAATGCGTTCACCAAGGTGCACAAGCCGGACCGACGGTTCATCGAGGTGCGGGAGAAGGCGGACAAGCTGGACGAGGACCTCAACCACGTGGAGAAGATTGTCGCCCGGGTGGCCCGGCGCGAGTCGGATCTGGAGGCCGACTACAATGACCTCGCGACGCAGTTCCGCAAACTGGTGCCCTTGGAGCCGGAAGTGGAGGTGCCGCTCCAGGTCTTTGCCGCCTCGGTAGAGGAGACCGGCCGGGGGCTCAAGACGATCAAGGACCACACCGACCAGAACTACCTGGGCTCACTCCGGGACATGGAAGCGTACATCCTATCAGTCAAGTCGCTCCTCAAGACGCGCGAGCAGAAGCAGCTCGACTTCGAGGCACTGGTGGACTACCGGAACAAGGCGGTGACCGAGCGGGACTCCCTGGCGTCCAATCCGTCGTCATACTATGCGTCCAACCCGTTGACGTCGTCCCCAGCCTCGTTCATCCGGTCCAAGATGGAAGACATGCGCGGGGTGGACCACGAGCAATCGCGGCGCGAGCGGGTGCGGAAGCTGGAGCTCCGGATCGACGAGCTCACGCGCGAGGTCGAGTCGGCCAAGACGACGTCGGAAATGTTCGACGAAGAGGTGGTGCGCGAGGTGGCGGACTTCGAGCGCATCAAGGCGGTTGAGTTCCGGGACACCATGGGAGCGCTCGCGGAGAAGCACATCGAATTCTACCAGGGGGTGCTGAACACGTGGGAGCGGTTCGTCGCCGAGATGGAGGGCGACCTGGAAGACTACCTCGACGAGCCGGGCCAGCCCAAGGAAGTGGAGAGCCGGTAGGGGACGCCGTTGATGGCCGGTCAGCATTGGAAGGGGGCCCACCCGACTATTGTCTATGTGATGTCCCACTAGCCTTGTTTCTTCTTATTCTTCTTCTTCTTCTTCTTCTTCTTCTTCTTCTTCTTCTTCTTTTTCTCACGAGAGATCTCTGTTACCGGCGGGAGACTGTTGATTCCATGAATATTACGACGTTGTATCCCTTGCCATCCTCACCCGATAGACACCGCATCATACATAGGTAGCCCTAACCTTCCCTTTCTCCCTCGTATACTCCGTACTCCATCCATAATGTCACTCCCACCCCCAATCACCTCCCAACCACCCAATCCCTGGCCCTTTGACTCTCCGCCCACTCCAAATCCAGGGGACTCGGATCCTGCTGGCCCCTCGGATCGACGACCGCCGGATCCAGCGCGCGGGTCGTATGCTGCCGCACAAGATTCTACAACCCCTCCGCTCTGACATCAGCCTCCTTCATTCATTCATTCATTCATTCATTCATCCATCCATCCCATCCCATCCCATCCCATCCCATCCCATCCCATCCTATCATCCAACCCCCAAAACACCAAGACAGATAATAAAGGTAAAACATGACATACCTCCCGATACACCTGATTCGGCGTCTTCGTCTGGGTCTTCCCGCCCGTCAAATGCAGGTAGACTTCATGGTCGTAGTCGATTTGGTGCGATGCCGGGTGGGCGAAGTTGGCGCTGAGGTGGGGTTGGGAGTCTTTTGATGATGTGGTGGTTGTGGTTGTGGTTGTGGGGGGGTTTGATGAGGACATGGTTGTTTTGCCCGGGGGGGGAAGGGGGTTGAGGAGGGAGGTAGTGTAGTGTAATGTAGGGCTGGATAGCTGGATAGATGGACTAGGTTGGGCTGTTGCGTGTATGTATACTTACTTATGTATGACCTAGGTGGGTTTCGGGGGGGTGGAATGTCTGGGATTCTTTCACTAGTGTTGTGGCGGAGTGAGTGCATGAGGGGGCAGTGATGGATGAGAGACTGCACTGCAGGGCATGGGTATAGGGGGGTGATTGGTCGGGCGTGGTTTGTGTTTCTGATTCTGGTTACTTATTTATGTATAGATGGGGAGTGGCAAATGATGGCGTGGAGGGGAGGGTTCAGGGGTTATCGATCTGGTGCTTGGTGCTTGGTGCTTGGTGCTTTGCTGATGTGATGGGTGACGGAATGGAGGGAGTGCGTGACCTGCAGGGGGAGGGTCTGGTTCTCTTCAGGACTCAGGTGGTGAGATTGAGGGGATGCATGAATGGATGTGTGGACCCTGGGAGGGACAGAGGGGGGCTAGTGCGTGGGAGGATCGACTACTAGATAGGGGGAGGTTAATTGTTTGGAGATCCGTGAAGAGTCGATGTTGGTTAGTAGTTGGTCGTTGGTTAATTGGTACTCCGTAAGGTCGGTAGAACCGCAGTTCTGAGGCGGTGATACCGCGGTACGGGCCTTACCGGCAATACGGGTGTTTGCGCTGTTTGCCCGGATCAGCCGACGCCGCGAGCTTCATTGATTTCGTCTCCGGATCGACTGATGCGTGCTTTCTCCAATCTCTCCTCCCCCGTCTGCCTCATCCCCCCTCATCATGCGTCCTCTTTCGCGGACGGCCCTCCGGCCCTACGTCTGCCCGTCCTGCCAATTGGGCCGTCTCCCTGCCCGCAGGAGATTCGCCTCCCACACCCCCTCCAGCGGCTCTCCGCCCGAGATCTACGATGTAGTTTGCGTCGGAGGCGGCCCTGCCGGTCTAGGGCTGTTGGCAGCTCTCCGTATGCTCGTCCGGGTCCCCAATTGCGTCCATTGAGTGCTGCTAACATGAATATAGGGGCTTCGCCCGCTACCTCTACGCTCAAGGTCGCTCTGGTCGAGACCCAAGACCTCGCCAAAGCCCGCTCGTGGTCCTCCGATGCGCAACACTTCTCCAACCGGGTCAGCAGCCTCACCCCCTCGTCCGTCTCGTTCCTCAAGAAAATCGGCGCATGGGACCACCTCGACACCTCCCGCGCACAACCCTACCAGGAGATGCAGGTCTGGGATGGCGAGACCGGCTCGCGCATATCCTTCGACTGGTCCATGGAGACCTCCCCGTTCGAGGACCTCCGCACCGTCGCGACCATGACCGAGAACACCAACCTCGTGCGCGCCCTCCTGTCCCGCATTGCGGCCTCCGGGGACGACAACCTCTCTCTCTTCTCCAACACCACCGTCTCCTCCATCGTCAACGGCACCGACACCCCCGACGGGCCTGACCTGTCCGCCTGGCCCGTTCTCTCCCTCTCCCCCACCGGCTCCGCCTCCTCCCAACCGCCCACGCGCATCGCCGCGCGCCTCCTCGTCGGTGCCGACGGTATCAACAGCCCTGTCCGCCGCTTCGCCGACATCAGCACCGACGGCTGGGACTACAACCGCCATGGCATTGTCGCGACGCTCTCTCTGGCCGACCTGGACCCTGTCCCGTTCCCCCTCGGCACGAAAACCGCCTACCAGCGCTTCCTGCCCTCCCTCGGCGGCCCTATCGCTCTCCTCCCTCTCCCCAACAACCATGCCACCCTTGTCTGGTCCACCACCGTCGAAAACGCCGCCTACCTCAAATCTCTCTCCCCGAAGGCCTTCCTGGCCATGGTCAACGCCGCCTTCCGCCTCTCCATGACCGACCTGGAATACATGCTGCGCATGGAACGCCCGGCCACGGCCGTCTCCGATGTCGAGGATGCCCACGAGAACGAACTCACCTGGCGTCTCGAGCACACCCCTCAGCCCTCGCACCTCCCGCCCATTGTCTCCGGCGTCCAGGAAGGCACCGTGGCCGCCTTCCCGCTGCGCTTCCGCCACGCCACGTCCTACGTCTCGCCCCGCGTGGCCCTCGTCGGCGACGCAGCCCACGTCATCCACCCGCTCGCTGGCCAGGGCCTGAACCTCGGCATGGGCGACGTGGCCTCCCTGGCCGAGACGATCACCTACGCCGTCAACCACGGCATGGACGTCGGCGATTTGCTCACCCTCGAGCGGTATGCCGGCGATCGCTACGCCACGAATGCCAAGATCGGCGCTGCGTGTGATGTCCTCCACAAGCTGTACAACGTGCCCGGTAATGGGCCCGTCGCGTGGGCCCGCAGTCTGGGACTGGAGGTCATCGACCGGGTCCCCTTCGTCAAGGGCCTGTTGATGAAGAACGCGCAGGGTTAGCTACTGTTTTATACTATACTATACTATACTATACTATACTATACTACACCTGTCTTTCCCGTTCTATGTAAGTGACGTGATAGACAAGGGAAACAGGGGTAATTCAACTCAAACTCGATGTATATTATTTCATTTCATTTTATCTCTCTCATCCAGCACGCATGCTTACATCATACCTACATGCATACTGATATGCATGCATGCATCCCAGATAGTAAACGGGTATGGGTACTATGGTTTCTCTATCCACTCCCCAAATTAAACCCAACTCCCAAAGCAATCACAAACCCCAATCTACGGAGAAAGAGAACAAGAACCCCAATCATAAACCATTGAAAAAAATCAAAAGAAAAATTAAAACAAAGATTTAAAAATGCTTCGCTTCAATTCGACTGCAATCTAAACTGGGGTATTTAACATTTGCGTATTTCAGCCCGCCCAGCCCACTCACTCACTCGCACACTCCGAGCGAGCTCTTTTCTTTTTCTCGTATGCATGCGCATATGCATTGCGCGTATAGTATAACTTTTGTTCTTTCTTTCTTTCTTACCCACTTTCTTTTTTAAAAAGAAATTCGCCCCTCATCGATCCCATCCATCCCATCTGACTGTCAGCCAGCCAGTCAGTCAGTCTAGGCATCCACCTTCAGGCCGCCCAGCTGCTGCGTGACGGCCGCGGCCGCGCCCTCGCGCTTCCGGGCCACCCGGGCCTTGACCTCGGCGGGCAGGGTGGCCAGGTCGACCAGCACACCCTCCTTCTCGGGGTGGCCGTCTTCCAGACCCATCTCCTTGACGCGGACCTTGCCGGCCGCGAGCTCGTCCTCGCCGAGGATGACGGCGAAGGGGACGCTGGCTTGTTCGGCCGCCTTGAATTGTTGGGGGAGCTTGGGCTTGACCTTGTAGGAGAATTCAGCCTGGAAGGAGGGGTTGGTTGTTAGTTAGGTTTCTTTTCGAAGGGGGGCTTTTTGTTTTTTTGGTTAAAGGCATACCTTCACGCCGGAGTTCCACAGAGTCTGACACACGCTCATCCGCTCCTTCAGCATGCCCGTGAAGCCCTTGCCGCCGAAGGCCATGACGTAGGCGTCGACCTCGCTGCTGCGCAGCGCCTCGGCGCTCTTCTCCCGCTCGATGCGGGCCTTGGTGATGGAGAAGATGCGGTCCACACCGAACGAGACACCCACGCAGGGAATCTGCGCCTTGGGCAGGAACATGCCGACCAGGTTGTCGTAGCGACCGCCGGCGGCGACACTGCCCACGCCCAGGGTGGGGTCATTGGAGCGGTCGTCGTCCTCCAGGTTGGCGTCCTTGGACTTGCCCTTCTTGCCGGACTTTTGCACGGCCTGGGCCTCGGGGGCGGATGACGCCACCGCGGGGGCAGAGCCCTCGGTGACCACCTCGTAGATCACACCGGTGTAGTAGTCGAGACCACGGGCAAGGCTCATGTCAAACGAGATCTTGTCCAGCACGCCAAACGCCTCCAGGTAGTCCATGAGCAAGCCCATGTCTTCCAGACCGGCCTTGGCGGAGGCGTTGGCGACCAGAGCCTCGTCCTTCAGCAGGTTGTTGAGCAGATCGCGGCCGCCCTTCTGGTTGACGTACTTCTCGATGTTGTCGGCGACAGCGCCGTCCAAGCCCTTCTCCTCGACCATCTCCTTGCGCACATCGGCCCAGGGCATCTTGTCCAGCTTGTCGACGGCGCTAGAGATGGGGCGAATCTTATCCGCGGGGACACCGCACACCTCGAACAGCCCATCCAGGATCTTGCGGTGGTTGATCTTGATGTTGTACCGACCGTTCCAGCCCAACTCCTCGAAGACCTCGGTGACGATGCGCAGGATCTCGGCGTCGGGGACCATGGGGTCGAAGGTGCCGGCGACGTCGAAATCGCACTGGTAGAACTCGCGCATGCGGCCCTTGCTGACGGCGGGCTGGTCGCGACGGTAGACCTTGGCGATGTGGTAGCGCTTGATGCTGCGGACGTCCGGGTTCATGGCGAGCCAGCGGGCGAAGGGCACGGTGAGATCGTAGCGGAGGGAGCAGATCTCGCCACCCTGGTCCTGCAGGTCGTAGATGAGTTTGGAGTCCTCGCCATACTTGCCGGCCAGGATCTCGCGCAGCTCGAAGACGGGGGTGTCCAGGGCGGTGCCGCCGTGGCGCTTGAAGACATCGGCGATGGTGCTGAAGATGCGGTCGCGGAGCAAGGCGTCGGAGCCGGCCCAGTCCTTGGTGCCCTTGGGGGTCTTGAGGTTGAAGGAGAGCTTGGGTTCCTTGTCTTTAGGCATGGTGGAGAGGGGGCGGCAGGAGAGGTGAGAGGTAAGGGAGGAGGGGGGTGGAAAAGTCGAGGAGGAAGAGGGACGAAGAGAGTGGGAGTGGTGGTGGGGGATGGTGGGGGAGCGGCGGAGGCTGCTGCTGCTGCTGGGTTTGCTGGACCGGCTGGCCTGGCGGGCTGCTGCTGGGCCGGGCAGTCTCGCGCCAATTGCTCGTCGGGCGGAGCGTTCAAGGCCGGGCCGGATTGAGGGGTTCATTCAAGATGGCGCGATGGGAGTTGCTCGGAGGCAATGGCTGTTCCAGTCCTGGTCTGGTCTTTGCTGGCTGGACTTCTGCTGCTGGACTCTGCTGGACTCGTCGGTCTCGTCGGTCTCGTCGGATGATTGGGCATGACTCAATCGGTCGGATGGCCTCGCGCGTGCCCCTTGCGGCCAGTTTCTCCGCTCCGGGCCCAATGCGGTCCTAGGGCTCGACTACAGGGCAAGTCACATGGATAGATAGCGCCTGCAAACTGAAGTGTCACTGTGGCCGTTGCAGTTGCATGGCCCGAGTGTTAGTTTCTGGCTGGTTCCCCGACAAATGGCATCGCGCCGTTGTCAATGCCACTCGAGCATTGCCCTTGACGGAATACTCATACTTCGTTGATGATGTCTTTTTCTAAATGTGCATTTCCAGTATGTAGGCTAGCATTTGCTAGGTGGGTTAAAGTCACGGCTGCCGCCCCCCCCCCCCCCCCCCCCCCATCCCATACTAGACTGTCCCTGCTAGAAACATGTCCAGCCACGCGGGAAACGGCCGAATGAAGCATTGATGCTATACATTACATTGTCACCCTGACTGGGGTGTGCAGATTAGTATGGTCAAGCGCCACGATGGGACAAGAACAGCTAGCATCAGCTCGCTCTGTCATTGTGAGTCATCCGGGCCATTTCAACAAGGTATTCATCCCTGCAGAAGGGTCACTGCAGAAGGGTTCTTTATACCCTTTACTGTGCCATAAACAATCTGCTCCGGTCAGTCTCGTCTCCATCAGTCTCTGCAATCGGCCAACGCTCTTTGTACGACGATTGAACGCCGGGAAAACATCCTTGGCTGTCTTGTCCTATTCTATGATCTTCTCCCGCGGACTGTGTAGATCCGGGCACATGTCAACCCACATGGGCACGCCCCTCGTTGGTGGCAGTTGGTGGCTCGATGTGAGGGGCGGCACATGGTGTGATGTTACACAGGGCACCTTCCCTACGGTGCCTGTAGGGGAATGTACCGCAGGTACCTAAGGTAGGTAGTAGGTGTAGGGAAGGAAGTACAAGGTACACCGGACTGTAAACTACACTCTCTACGGGTTGATGGTTGGCCAGGTACACGGTACTTAAGGAAGTACTCCGTACCTGGGTAGGCAGTGGTACAGGCACCCCACGCTTACTTACTGCGTACTAGATACACTAGGCCGAGAGCGAAGATTCCATTAGACGCCCGCAGTCCTTAGTGCTGTTTCTCGTGGAGAGCCGTCCAATGGTAATGTCGCGTGTGGGCGCGGGGCATTCGAGAAGGGCCGCCGATTTGTCGAGGACACCCTGTCGCGCACGCCACGGTCGGTGGTACCCAGATCCATGGTGGTTATTACTGGCAGTTAAGTATGAAACTGTTACCTGGCTTTATCAGCCGCCCTGTTTGTGCCAGGTGGTGCTGCTGACAGCGGATGTACGGCCGGACTACGGAGTCATCGGCTAGAGATCACGGTGGATGCAAGGGATGGCGACCTCCCGCCTGCCAATCCACTTACTCTGCTGCTCACTGCTCACTGCTCAAAGTCAGTCAGCCAGCTTCCGCTGGGCTTGGAGCTTACTGCGACGCCTTCAGGAGACATGCAGCTCATCCGACTCCCGCTCGTCGGCTAAGGTGGAATCAAAGTTTACTGTGCATTGTTCCTTGACGGAACCGGAAACGGACGCGAGCAGCAAGGGTGATTACGTCGATTAATACGGTGACTCCAGTTGGCGGCGGTATGGCGCTAGTATCTCGAATGCTGGGGGCATGGGGTAGGCGGGGCCCTCCAAATTATGCGATTGGCCACAGGGCACCCTTCTGATCCTTGTGTTTCCACGTGGTTCTGGTGTAGCGTGATACATTACCGCTCTGACATGGGAGGTAAGGGAAGTATGACACCGTATTGCATCTGGATGACCCCAGCCATACCCCAGAAAGAGGGGGGAGGAGGGGGCATTCCTGAGAGCCTAGATGACGATTGCATGGCTTGCCGCTGGGCCGATGGAAGTCAATAAACAATGGCAGCTGGATCGGAATGCCCGTTGATCTCCTGACCCCAGCCAATGCCCCCCGATGCCTAAGGTCGGTACCGGTCTCTGCGAAAAGGCAACCTCAGACAAGAGGCGCTGCATCAACGTGCCAGCACGAAGTCGCCGCCAAGCACGCCGCCAGGCTGGACGGCAGTGAAAATCACGCACTTCATCCCGCTCCCACGGCTGCTACCAACCCCTCCGTCACTATTCGCAGTAAATATTCTGATCATCCTGCCCGCGTCTGCAGGCAATGGACTACTACAGTTGGGTGTCTATGCCTGCAGTGGACGGGAACATAGCCTCCTGCACTGGGATACGTTTCAGGTCGTACAGTTCGCACAAGGCTCATGGGGAGCTAAGCCATGCCAATGGGCTGGCAACAAATCAGAGGCCGGGCCCACGACGCCGATGCAACCCCGGACACAGGCAGTGATGCATCTCATTGCTACGACGTACGTAGTGGTGTTTATTATCCGACAGACTGCTCGTCTTGTCCCAGATGGCATTTCACCATCTCTTTGTCCCTAAGAACACATCCCGACTGCATGGGTGTCCTGGCCTCTGCAATATTCCATTTTGGGCGTGTTACACAGCATGCGCTATGAATAGTTAGCTATGCGTAGTCCGGAGACTTGATTCAAGGGTGGGTGAGATGGCATCGGCGGCTTTCACGGACAGTGTGCGGAGTACTAGTATGGACGGAGTACTCCGTAGTTAGTTACCATGCATGGCATCCATTATTCATCTGTTCGAGTCACGGTTTCCTCGGAGTTAGAGAGGCCAGCTGACGGAGTTTAGGCCGGGTATATTCCAGGCCAGTGGATTCGGTCGGACCCCCTCCCCCATGGCAGGCTGGCAGCGGCCTGGATACTGGATACTGGATATCGCGACAGTGCTGGGTCGGAGATAGCCTGTTCTTTGTCCTGATGCCCTGCGGAGGAACCTTAAAGCCCCCAATGGTGAGGGGCTGACGTATCAGGTAGGGAGGTGCTCCGTACGAGTAATTAAGAGCAGGGAGGGGAAACCCCGAATGGGGGTTTTTCGCGGATATTCCCCTTGGGACAGCCGGTTCCGACACTGCATGATACCGCCGTAAGTAAGGTAAGTAAAACACTGCGAGGCCGTAAGTAAAGAACAAGCGAGCGCCTGGAGGTTCGCCGGCGCCGGGTCGGATGAAGGACGAAGGCTTGCTCCGTGAGATCGAGCCGGGCTCCCGTTTTCGATTGACAATGGACAAGTTGCTACGGGGGGGGGGGGGGGGGGAAGGGTCAATATCTGGCCCATGTTGCTTTAAGCTCTTTCTCACGAGAATCCCTTGATTCTCGAATCATCCAGCCCCCATGCGTAAGCGGTACATCCCCCCTCCTTGGATCGGATCCTGATCGGTTCAGTTGTTTCGCCCCAAACCGCTCGGGCCGGCGCATCCGCTCGTCATTACGGACCATACGCCGGTAAGGTAAGAGTTCATACGCAGGCAGATGGATATACTTCCATCCGCGCTCTGGCCGGACTCTGTTCCTGGTCAGAAAGCCCAAGGCTGGGGCCATTATTACGGCTGCGACGTATGGTTGGAGTTCCCCTTCCTCCTATCTGACTCCGGCCCTCTTCTCCCCTCGTCTCACTCCACTTCGTCTGACGCTCTTGCCCTCGCTGCCCTGCCCTGCCCTGCTCTGCCCTGCCGCGATCCTGGTAGTATTCTTATTCCTCACCTCTCCGTCCGGGCTGCCCTGGCTGGTTCCAATTCGGCTGTGCCTCTCACACGCTGACCGCGCCGTTCTCCACCTTTCGATTCCGCCGCCCGTTCACGTTCCGCCCCATTCCTCGCTCCCTCACCCACATCTCCAAAGCCCTCCCTCCCTCGACGCTCATCGGATCCGCGGACTGTGAAACCTTAATGCCCACGACCTAGCCGTTACATCTTCTCGCCCTTCACGTCGCTGTCACAAGGTGTCTTGACATCGTTTCATATAGCCTGTCGACTCCTCCCCAATTGCTTCCCCCTCCCCTGCTCGATTTCGCTTACCGGACCTTGCCGTCGCATACTGGCTGGCTCGTCTGCGCGTCCTTGGAGCGGTTCACATTCGCCCCTTTCGGTCCTGGCGTCGGCTTCTTTCTTCCGCCAAAGTTACCAGATGAAGCTGAACGCTGAGGACTTGGAGACCTTGCGCTAATCATGGGGTCTTTTCTGAGGAGTTTCCGGAGAGATGTGGTGAGTTTTGAATCCGTCGGCGCGGCTCCCCCTCTTCCCTCCAAGTCCTGTGCCGAATTCCACGTTTTCTGGTTCTCCTTCGTCCGAGCCTCTCGGTCTCTACAATACCCGGGAAACCCCGAAGCGGTGGCGCGCCGGAGAAAGCAAAGGAATGGATTCGCTGCACTAGGCCTCGAGTCGCCATAATCCAGTACCATGCTGACTATCTTGAAACCTAGGGATCCTCCACTCCTTCGGTTGGGGCGACTCCCGCGAAGAAAGAACCCCAGCCGCCTCCGATGACCCCGCTGGAAAAGATGCTGCAGGATATGGGTTCAGTCCGGGAGGATGGCAGCGATAAGTTCTTTGGGATGGAGAACGTGAGTTGGTCCATCTTGCGCCTGGTTTGGATCTGATTACGGTGGCTAACATCTTCTCGCGCGTCTTAGTTCGGGAATACCTGGTGAGTCACCGGCCTAGCACAAACCAGCTTATGGGCTGAATTGGGGAAGCGTATCCGGAGAGCCTTGTTGCTAATGACCGATCAAACAGCTACTGTAACTCGATCTTGCAATGTCTGTACTATTCAGTTCCGTTCCGAGAAGCCGTCATCAATTATCCGACACGAACCCCGATCGAAAGCTTGGAAGCCGCGATGACGAAGAACCTTCGGTTTCAGAATGTCGCTGCGAATTTGGAGGCGGAGGCACAAGCGGAAAAGCAAAGGATCGCCAATGCTCAGCGCCCCGGAGCGCCACCGGCTCAACCGCAGAAGCCCGAGGACAAGGATTCGCCGGAATACAAGAAGAAAATGGCCTTGCAGACGCTGCCGCTTCTCGAGACGAAGAACAATGCGGTCAGTTATGGGATGTCCGAGTCGCTTTTCACTTCACTCAAAGACCTCTTTGAGTCAGTTGTCGCGAGCCAGTCCAGGATAGGCATAATCCGACCACAGCATTTCCTAGACGTCCTCCGCCGTGAGCATGAAATGTTTCGGTCGGCTATGCATCAAGATGCCCACGAATTCCTGAACCTTCTACTCAATGAAGTGGTAGCGAACGTGGAGGCCGAAGCCATCAAACAGCCGGTGCCGGAAAGGAGCATTTTGCCAGCAGAACACGCAGAGTCCTCCGAGCAGTCTGTCAGCTCGGGATCCAAAACTCCCAATACGACACGATGGGTGCATGAGCTGTTTGAGGGGACGTTGACGTCGGAAACGCAGTGTCTTACCTGTGAGAAGGTTTCCCAGCGCGACGAAGTTTTCCTGGACCTGTCTGTAGATCTAGAGCAGCACTCATCAGTTACATCGTGTCTAAGGAAGTTTTCGGCGGAGGAGATGCTTTGTGACCGGAACAAATTTCACTGCGACAACTGCGGGGGCCTCCAGGAGGCTGAAAAGCGGATGAAGATCAAGCGCCTTCCTCGGATCTTGGCCCTGCATCTGAAGCGTTTCAAATATACCGAGGATCTTCAACGGCTCCAAAAGCTCTTCCATCGGGTCGTGTACCCCTACCACCTTCGTCTCTTCAACACGACCGATGATGCCGAAGACCCTGATCGCCTATACGAGTTATACGCAGTGGTGGTACATATTGGGGGCGGCCCTTACCACGGACACTATGTTGCCATCATTAAGACGCAAGATCGCGGGTGGCTGCTCTTCGATGATGAGATGGTGGAGCCTGTGGATAAGAACTATGTGCGCAACTTCTTTGGCGACAAGCCCGGTCTTGCGTGCGCCTATGTCCTGTTCTACCAGGAGACTACGATGGAGGCTGTTATGAAAGAGCAAGAACTCGAGAACATGAATTCGAACATTGCCGATTTCAACGAGGCTTCTATGAAACAGAATGGGTTCCCTCAATCACCGGGCTTGGCTCATGTTCATAGCGCCTCGCAAATACCTACGCATGAGGAGGCCCTGCGGAACACGGGCCTCAACCGAGCCCCCACGGCGCCTCAGCTCCCCACTCACACAGAGGATACCGGCCCAGAGAATGTTCCTTTGAGTCCCGCAGTCGCGGTACCACCCCCAGTTCCTCCGATCCCAGAAGCCGTCAGCAGCCGGCCCTTGAGTCCGAAGAAGAGTGATGTGCAATCCAAAAAGGAGCGGGCCAAGGAAGAAAAAGAGCGCAAAGCGGCCGAAAAAGAGATCGAGAAGGTGCGCCGCAAAGAGCAAGAAGCGAGAGTGAAGGAAAATCAGCGACGCGAGGAGGCCGAGCTTAAGGCTGCTCTGGAAGCGAGCAAAGCATCCAAAGCCGATGAGGATCGGCGACATGTCCCCGATACCGGAAAGGATAGTGATTCGAAGAAATCCGGTGGCGGGCTCAGTCGTCTGAAACTGGGCAGCAAGAGCATCAGCCAGCGCCTGGGCAAAGACAAAGACGTTCGCGCCACGTCGTCCGGTCTGCCCGCGGTGCCCAGCCCCGAGCCTTCCACGCCAACTCCAAATAGCGTGCCGCCCGAACACACGCAGCCTCCCTCCTCCCCACACAAAGGGTCCCCCAAAGAATCACATATCATCCACAAGCCCCTGGGCCACGACGACGAGCATGATGCTCTCAAAAGCCCCAAAGGCGACCGAGGCAAATGGCGGAGCTTCAGCCTCCGAAAGAAGTCCTTCAGCATTCTCTCCTAGGGCTGCTCCCCTGTTCCCCCGGTGCTGCAAGGGCATGTATCAGATATTCGCCTTCTGCACATAAACATATGCGTTCTTCGTACATATTTTCGATGTATTATCACCTTTCTCTTCACCACCGGGTCCACCCACTCTCTATACGGCGATGTTGCTCGGGATCCACATGCATGTCGCCCCTTGAACGCTATGGTTTTGACACGGGTCCGGTTCTGTCTTACTTCCCCAACCTTTTTGGCCCTTGCCTGCATTGTGATGTGATGTCTTCCATTTCCACCTGCTGCATGTTGCATGTTGCTTACTTAGCCCTCCATATTGCTTATCTTCTTCTGTTGCCTCTTTCTTCTTCGATTACTCGATCATGTGATACCCGTGCCTGGGTCACAGCTGGGCAGGTGAGGCGTTTGGCGAGTTTGATCTCTGGTTTGCGATTTTTGTTTGGATGTCTGGACCTGCTACCCAAGATGAAATGTCATGGGGAGATGTTGTTGTTCCCGAAATGGGGGCACGTCCCCGGTTGATGCTCGGCGAGAAGAACCAGGCGGGTGCATTTTCCATCTATCACATCATCTCATCATCTCATGTCTTACTACTGTCTCGGGCATGACACGCCTCGGGCGATGGGATACAGCAAGTGTGTTTTAAATGTGGCGCAGTATATAGACCCCCGATGCGGCAATACAACACGCACGAGGAAAGGCCAAATCCACATAGTTTACAGAGCTCCACGTCCAGTACTAGCGCTGCCCCGAGATGTGATTATTTCCAGCACCGCTGACATGAAGCCGGCCACACCAGCCACTACGAATCGACGCGGCTCCCGTCCGCTCCCATTTCGGGGAAGGGTACTCCGTAAACTGCACATCTCGACACCAATAGCCATCAATTGATACATTCCATGATCCCCTTTTCTTTTTCGTAATAAAACAACCTCTCTATATCGCGAGGAAAGCAAGCAAAAACACCGGCTCGTATGTACGTATGTCCGCAACCCCGACGCGACGCCGGGGAAGTGATCCTCAACCCAGGATGAGCTCGTAAATGATGACTATCGTATTGATGACAATGAGGGGTACTATAATCCACACACGCGCGATTAGCTACCTATCGACAGACCGACAAACGAACTGACTAAAAGAACGAAAAAGCACAACAAGGGGGAGGAAGGGAGGGAGCGCACTTCGCATAACGGTCCGGACACTGGCGATCAGATTAATGGTTTTGGCTTTGACACTGGTGTTGTCGTAGGCTGCCCCGAAGGCAGGCTCGGCTTGGGTGCGGCCCCATCCGACTAGTTCAGCTGGTTAATTGGGTGGATCTTTCATGTTTGTGCCAGGGGAGGGAGTATAGCGGGGCGGACGTACTCCGGGCGAGGAAACGGTCTTCGGAGAGGATGGCGAGGGAGTTGATGAGGAGGATGATGACTGCGTGTCTGTCTGTTAGCGAGCTGTTTGGGGGGGGGGAGGGGGAATGGACGTACCGTAGACGAGTTTCCCCAGGCCGAAGAAAAACATCTTGAGGATTGATGGACGGGGAGGCGAGGCGGAGGGGAGGGCAGGCAGTCGGAGAGTTCTGGACCAGCTGGCGCTTGACTTGAGGCTGACGGGGACGGCGGCGGAGAGGCGGAGAAGAGCCCAGGCGGAGAGCCCGCGCGGCGGCAGTACTGGTAAGTAAAGGTACTAGTTACCTTACGGAGCATACGTAATGTAATCCCGCCCGGGGCTATACTTAGCCTCCCCGTTGCTGGCCTTTTCGCTGCTCTGCTTTATATCTCCCCCCCCCCAAAAAGGGAGTGTTCATGGTGTCATCATGGTGAGAGATGCTAGTAAGCTGATATACCCCTCTCTGTCTATTGACTTTTCCACATGCTGACATTCCCAGTCTTTCTGCTGCTGCTGGCCGCGATTCCGGCCCTCATCCTCCTCCATCTGGCCGTCGCCCCCTACACCAAAGTAGAGGAGTCTTTCCATGTCCAGGCCATCCATGACATCCTGTCCTATGGCATCCCCACCCGCAATATCTCCGAGACTCTTCGCGTCGACTATGACCATTTCACGTTCCCAGGGGCTGTGCCCAGGACGTTTGTCGGCGCATTGGTGCTGTCCGGGATGTCGCAGCCCTTCATCTGGTTGAAGGACAATGTTGATCGGCAATTCCTCGGTACGTATCCCCATCTGACTTGGACTAAGCTGCGGCTTTGACAGATGATTAGCGCGAGCAATTCTGGGCCTCTTCAATGCCGCCTCGTTGCTCTCGTTCGCTTCCGGGTTGCGACGCGCCGCTGGCAAGACCACGGCCATCTGGTACCTGCTCTTCCAGACCAGCCAGTTCCACGTTCTCTACTATGCATCGCGGACGCTGTCCAACATGTTCGCCTTCGGTCTCACGACCCTGGCCCTACGATATCTGCTTCCGGAGCCCGTGAGCCCCCGAGTCTACAAGAAACGGTCCCGACTCTCCCTCTACCTGTTGACCGTAGCCGGAATCATCTTCCGCTCCGAGCTTGCGATCTTCCTCGCAACCAACACCCTCTTCCTCGTCGCGACTCGGCGCATCACGATTCAGCGCGAGATTATCCCCGCTGGCATCCTGGGCCTGCTCGTCGGCCTAGCCTCGACCGTCCTCGTGGACTCCTACTTCTGGCAGCAGTTCCCCCTCTGGCCCGAGCTGGCAGCCTTCAAATTCAACGTCATCGCCGGCCAGTCCTCCGCCTGGGGCACGCATTCCTGGCATTTCTACTTCACCAACGCCATCCCACGTCTCCTGCTCAACCCTCTGACTTACACAGTCGGGACCCCGCTGGCCCTCTTCCAGCCCGCAACCCGCTCCCTCGCAGCCTACACCCTCATCCCATCCCTCGTCTTCCTCGCCATCTACAGTGCCCAACCGCATAAGGAGTGGCGCTTCGTCATCTACACAATCCCTGCTCTCACCGCTGCCTCCGCTCTCGGCGCATCCTACATTTGGACCCACCGAGCCAAATCCCTCCTCTACCGACTCCTCTCTCTCCTCATGCTCGCCTCCACCTTCGCTTCCTTCCTGCTGTCTACCTTCATCCTGCTCCCCGCCTCTTCGGCGAACTACCCCGGGGCCCACGCCATCCATGCTCTTCACTCCCACGCCAACCCCAACCCCGACACCCCGGTCGTCTCCGTCTATCTAGGCAACCTAGCCTGCCAAACCGGCGTGACCCGCTTCCTCCAACACCCATTCTCCAGCACTGCTGCAGACGGCTCGACGGTCTGGAAATACGACAAGACCGAAGACGAGGCCGCCAAATCCTCCGCTTCCTTCTGGTCCCAATTCGACTACGTCCTCGTCGAGCCGGGTGACGAAGCAGGGCAGGTCCTTGCAGACTCCCCAGATAACTGGGTGGATCTGGACACAGTGGACGGGTTCGCCGGGCTAAGAATCATCAGACCCGGGGATCAGGCCGTGGGTGCTGTGGAAGAGAAGATCTTGGGCAGTGTGTTCGGTCAGGAAGGCGTTCGAGTGTGGAACTCAGGCCGGGACTTTGTCCGGAGAGTGGTTACCAAGGGTTGGTGGGCGGAGGTGAGGATGGAGCCAAAGATCCGTGTCTTGGGACGGGCGCGGGAATGATTTACGGATATGGGTAAGATTATAACGTATCTGGAGCGAGAGTCGGTCCTCCGTCGGCCCCGTCTCCGTCCGCATGGCTCGTGCCCATGCAGAAAGTCACCGATTACTACCTCGGTTATGGATGGGGCATTCTCGTGCCAATGCTACAACCACACCCCCTGGACCCCTTGGTCTCCCTGGTGCCATTGATGTATCTTGTTTCATTGGTCATATCGCTTAGGGTTCACCACGACTTGAAGGAATCAACCTCGGAGGACAGCGGGCATGACCCTTCAATGTCGGCCCTCCACACCACGGATCGAATCAAGACCCAAGATTGATAATTTCTCTCCTGCTCCCTCATCGAAGGGAGAGCTAATAAGAGCCTTTTCCTTATATGGCCTCGGCCCTTCTGTCTCGCTCCAGAAGAATCTTATACCACGCCTGCATTGATATGCGTGGTCAACAGGGTGGACGATGTGTGCGGTGTCTCTGTCCCTCATACTCGATGATCAGCAATATAGCTCCTGTAGTGCTTATTCCGTCTGAGACTTTTCTCGTGTCACGTATCCACTTCCACCCACTTCCTTTGCTCCGAGCCTCTGGATCCTCTTAATCCGCAAGGCTGGGGAGTGTGAAGACTAGTGGGGAGCCGCAGTCTCCGAAACTACTCGGGGACTGCGCGATTTCACATAATTCGACCCTTACCTGCCTAGTGCCTACCAGGACCAGTACCCCTAAGCTATATCGAGTGGGTCTTATAGGGCTGTGGCGCTCTCCACGATGCTTGACTACAACCTGGCGTGGAGCATATGCCAGCAGCTTCGACTGAACCAGGATGGTTTATCAAATCCTTTCGTTCACAATACATGCTATTTCAAAAATAATGAAGGCGCTGGCTCGGCATCTTGATCAAAATGCTCATCAAAGAAGTTAATATCGTGAAACTGAACAATCACGAGGCCGGCCCATCCTATCTGATATGAGTACTCCGTGGCGACCCACCCCGCCTAGCGGCTAAGAAACCAGTAGTATTGTCGACAAATGTGGCTCCCAGCGTAACTATCTACATAGTCCCTTGGAAGCCCGATACTGGGTCGACGACGGGATTTTGAAAAGACATATAATTATTGAATTATGCCCTAAGAGATACTAAACATAACCGGATTTTCTCCGGGAAATACTTCGACCGAAACCGTGATCAGCTGACATTAGCATCCTAATCGAGACCTGTCGCGGTTGCCTCAAGCTATTTCCCCCTCCGACAGACCCATGGCCAACAACAGCTCACCGGATTACAAGGCGCTCTTTCTGCAGTCTGAGCAGAGGCTCAAGCAGGCCGAAGAGCGAGAGAAGCAGGCCGAAGAGCGACAGAAGCAGGCCGAAGAGCGACAGAAGCAGGCCGAAGATACAGGCAGACAGGAAAAAGAGAGACGAGAGCAACTTCAAGAACATAGTCGACCGACCACTTTCGAGGAATTCTTACGATATTCCCATAACCTGCTCTCCCGACCGCTGAGAGTAGAGACACCCTCTCGCTCGACTGCCGGGAGAATACCCCTTCCCACGGGGAAATATTGCCCAACTCGATTGGAACATTGGGCCGACTGCTCAGCACTACTGTCGGAGCTTTACAGGTCCGCCTACAGCTACCTTCAATTGACACCCGGGGGGGCGCCTCATTTGTTCTCATCTTTGCCTGAGCTGGAAGGATTAGGCCGACGACTTTGTCGGAAGCCTGTAAGCAGCGAGCAAGAACTTGAGGACTATGAGCGATTCGCCGTGGAGGAACATGTCTACGACATAATTACTGAGTTGTGCAAATTACCCGCTGCTCGTGACGAGTTCGGCCTCGGTGATGGAATCCAGTTCAGCAGTCATACGAATTCCCTAAACGAGAACGAGGCTCTTGAAGCGGATGCAAGCCAAGCGTCAAGTATCCACCACCCAAGACCTGACCAATTCTGTATTCATCGTGTCGACGGCAACACTACCACTCTCCTTACCTCTGTCGAGTATAAACCGCCTCACAAACTTTCTATCGCCACTCTTGGTATGGGGCTTCGACCAATGGAGTTATGGAAGGATATGGTCAGATCAAACAAAATACCGACAAACCAGGAGGCGAAGCTGAGGTACAATGCAGAGCGACTTGTCTGCTCCGCCCTTGTCCAGGAGTATCATGTTATGATCCAAGAAGGGCTCGAGTACTCCTACGTGACCAACGGGCTTGCTCGGGTCCTCCTCCGTGTTCCACGTAATGATCCCAGCACGCTTTATTACTTCTTATGTGATCCTAACAGCGAGTTGAACACAAAAGCTGGAAATACTTTCCAACTACTGAAGACTTCTGTTGCAAGAACGCTTTGTCTGTGTTTGATGGCCTTTCGCTCACCTGTGCGTGACCAGGAATGGCGAAATACCATCCGACCGGGGCTTCCCCTTTGGACGACTAATTTTGACCACACTCGATCTCAGATTCCCCAAGCAGACCTGCCGCAGACCCTTCCGAACTCCGATAGTACAACTCTGCAGTACACGAGTCCGGAATCCGGTTCTTCTTATGAACTGCCGTCATCTCCGCCAGATTCTCCAACAGCAACAGGTCGCAGGGTGCCCACAAGGTCTCAGGCCAGCTGTGCACCGTCGGGTGTACGGCATCGCTCACAGTCGTCACCATCACCCGACCCCGATTCGAATCCAGCAACACGCCGCAAACGATCCTTCAGTCAAGTTCCGTCTTCTCCGTCTACCCAACGCGTGGCTCGACAAAGAGACACAAATGATGCTAAGGGCCGAGATAGCCAGTCCCGCCACCGCGATGCGCCATTCTGCACCCAGCGGTGTTTACTCGGGTTGCAGTCTGGCGGTCTTCTAGATGACTGTTGTCCAAATGTGATGCTCCATCGTCGAAGCGAAGACGATCTGCAGCATCCGATTACCTCCGAAGATTTGGTGCGCTTGCTTAAGACACAATTGGACGAAAACATCGACCGATGCACACCCCTTGGAGGTTGCGGGGCGTACGGTGCGCCGTTCAAATTTACTTGTTGCATATATGGGTACACGGTCATCGGGAAAGGGACCACATCGGGGCTGTGGAAAGAAGTCTCTCGCGAAGCAGAGATATACCGAATTCTGCAGAAGGCGCAAGGGTCTGCTGTACCTGTTTTCCTAGGTACGATCGACTTGGCAAAAATCTATTTTCTTCACGGAGCTGGAGAGATTCGCCATATGCTCGTGATGGGCTGGGGGGGAGAAAGCACAGCATCAATAGAGCTAACACCTGAGCTTCTCCGGGACATTCACAAATCAAACAAGGAAATAAGAGCGTTGGGAATCATCCATGACGACCTTCGGCGTGACAATGTCCTGTGGAATAAAGAGCTTGGGCGGGCGCTAATCATTGACTTTCACCGCTCGACATTGAAATCTCGGCCAACTTCCAAGCGATCACGAGCCGTAAAACGACGACTATGTCAACCAGAAATAGAAGATCCAAAACATCTTCGTGTGACGTGAGGCAGTATGTGTGTGTGTGTGTGTGTGTGTGTGTGTGTGTATTTTCTTACATTGGCGATTCAATAATGCATGATAATGAGACATGAACATGAAACATTTCCGCCCCGCATCCGCCTCAGTCAGGATTCTCAGTCAGGATATCTATCTTTCATCATTGTTGATGTCATGAATGAAATGAAAATATTGATTAAGCGGCAGCCCTCTCTAGGCAGCAGAGGAATCATTGTGGCAATCAGCTATGCACGTCACTGTGCATTTAAAGCGATCAACCCCCCCTGAGAATAGTATGAACCCAAGACTGAAACCAGATGAGTCAATCAAATCAGATGGTAGTATAATAAGATTACAATTTAACAGTTTGTTAAGCCAGTCGGGCTATGTTTTAATAGTATATTACCTATACTATGATAAACAGTATAACGATTTAGTTAGTTACTGATTATTTCTTTCCGTCTCGTGTACATCATCAGTTAACTAGTACTCAGTACCTAGTACTCCGTGTTTCTTTCTTGCTTCTGCTTTTTATTTAGAGACAAAGTTAGAAAATCTCAGAACCCACCCGGCAATTCCTACAAGCATAACCCCACTTCAGAGTATTGCGGGCCCCCCCCTGAATAGTTCACTATACCTCGATCATAGGAATCTTGAATAGTACGTCTTACCCAGCAGTCCACGCCTCGGTCTTTGTCCGGAGGAGGCTTTTTGTAAGCTGGCCCTAGTGACTAAAGGGTGGGTAGGCCACTTGGGGAGGCGATAATAAACGTCGTACTTGGTTCGATGATAATGATTATATGGACCAACTAAACCGATAGATAGTATTGCTAATAAAACTAGTGCGTACAAGACGAACTCGGTGGTAAATGGGGTGCAGGTTGGTGCTTGAATACTCCGTGAGTGGTCCGGGGTAAAGGGTTAGTTAGCCATGTCGGCCAGATTGTTTGTTGCTGTTTGCTGTCTACAGCTTTCGTCCGAAGCCTATAACAGGGGGATGATGATGATGATAGAAATTTCATCTTTCTGGTGTATGACATATGCAGGGAGGGCACATGTGAGCTATGTACAATGGGTTGCAGATTGATGAAAGTGGTACTATTTTCGTGCTCGAGGGGG
>KZ826033.1:0-59229 GCA_003184645.1 Aspergillus ellipticus CBS 707.79
AGAACTGAAAAAAAAAATAATTATAAAAACTATACTATAAATAAATCTAGAATAAAATTAGAAAACTAGATATTTTTATATAAAAATATATATAAGAATCCCAGATAATTAAAAAATATTTATTTAATTTTTAATAAAATTTTAAAAATTTATATATAAATTTCTAATTTTTTATAATTAATTTATTATTTAACTACTTTATTTTAGTAAGAATATTTATTAATAGTAATTATATAATTTATAGGATAATTAATAAATATTTTATATAATAATACTGATTTTAGAAGATATTTATACTATTAAAGCTAGTAAGAGAAGTAACTGGAAAAAAAATATAGATTATTTATATTATATAAATAAAGCTTAATATAAAAATATATTTAAAAGAATAAATATTCTTTTATATTTTTAAAAATTATTTAAATTATAATCTGATTCTAGAACTTCTCTGGCTTTACTATAATAATACTTACTTTAAGTTAAAATAAAAAAAGTTATATCTTTATATAACAGAAGCTAGAATATAAAATAAAAAAAATAGATTTTTTTAAATCTAAAAATTAAAAATATTTCAGTAATTATAATAAAAGCTTATATTTATTATATAAAAAGAAAGAATAATATATAAATTTTTACTATTATAATAAATAATATTTAAAAAATCTTAATATTAAAAAAAAAAATTAATCTTTATATAAGACTACTAGAACAGTATCAGGATTTCTTATATTTATTTAAACAGAACTAAGTAAAGAAGCTATTTTTTTATTAAAAAAAAAAATAGATTATAAGATTAAACTTATATTATAAAATAAATAAGAACTGTTTATTCTCTGGAAACTATTATATAATATAATTTAAAAAAAGCTAGTTATATTATAAAAAATCCTTATAAATCTGCTTAATAAAAATTTTATTTAAGTAAGCTACTTCTCAGCAGCTGTCTTTATTCTTTTTATATAAAAACTAGAAGAAAGATTATAATTCTGTATTAATTACCGGACTTAAATATAATTATAAAAAAAAATAAATATTCTCTTTCTTTAATCTAAAAAACTTTTATACAGATTAGTAAAATAAAATAATTTATTAAATTTAATATATTAATTATTTTTTATAAGATTTAAATTATAAAAAAATAAGAATAAATAATAGTTTTTTATATAAGATATAAACTCTATAAATAACTGGTAACTCTATTTAATCTAGTAAATATTTTAAGTACCTTCCAGAAGTATATTAATTAGATATTATAAAAATATTTTAATAAATTTTACTTTATTTATATTAATAATATTCTTATTTTTACTGACAGCTTTATTATATAATATAAAAAATATATATAAAAAATACTTACTAAACTATAAAAAGCAGGCCTATATCTTAATATATTAAAATATAAGTTTAAATATTAAGAAATAAAGTATCTGGAATATATTATATAAGCAGATAAAAAAATAATAATAGATTTTAAAAAAATTTAAATAATTTAAAAATAGAAAACTTTTTAAATAATAAAAAAAATATAAAAATTTTTAGATTTTATTAATTTCTACTAGAAGTTTATCTAAAATTTTTTTAATATTATATAACTACTTACTAAATTAACTAAAAAAAATAAGATATTTAATTAAATATAAGACTGTTAGTTAAATTTTAATAAATTAAAATCTTTTTTTATTATAGAACTAGTACTAGTAATATTTAATCTTTTTTATATAATTATAGTAGAAACAGACTTCTCCGGATATATTATTAGGAAAGTACTCTCTCAGTTTAATAATAAAAAGATATTACAGCTGTATATATATTTTTTAAAAAAAAATTTATCTACTAAATATAATTATAAGATTTATAATAAAAAGCTACTAGTAGTTATATAATATTTTAAAAAATAAAATATAAAATTATACTCTATATAAAAAAAATTTAAAATTATTACTAATTATAAGAATCTTAAATATTTTTTTAAATCTAGAAGACTTACAGAAAAATATATATAATAATATTTTTTTTTAAATTAATATAACTTCTAGTTTTAATATCAGAAAAAACAGAATAATAAAAAAATTAATATTTTTTTTTAATATAAATAAGATTTTTTATTTTTAAAAGAGAATTTTTAAATTATTAGTTATATAATCTAGTTATTTTAATAATTAAAAAATAGTTATTATACAGCTGTATCCCTAATTATAACTAGAGTATATTTAATTATATTTTTTAAATATCTTCCAGCTATAAATTATAAAAAAAAATAAAAAATAAGATTATATAATAATTAAAATATATAAAAAAGAATCTGAGCTTAAGATAAGATCTACCAGGAAATTATTTAATATTTTAAAATAGAAAAATAATAATTTTCTCTATATTTAAATTTAAAAGTATCAGTATTAGAATATTATATTAAAAACAGATTCTTATTTTTCTATTAATAAAAATAAATCTTTAATAGTAAATTTTTTTATATAAGTATTATTTAAACAGTTTATAACTCTTTTATAGCTGGCTATTCTAGTAGAGAATAAATAATAATATTAATAACTAAAAAATTCTTCTAGCTAAATCTAGAATAGGATATATAATACTTTATATATAATTATAATATATATAGAAGAATAAAGACTTAAAAAAAATAAAAATAAAATCTGCTAAAATCTCTTCTAATTCTAGATTAATTATAATAATAAGTTTCTATAGATTTTATTACTGATCTATTTTTATTAAATAATTATATAACAGTATTAGTAATTATAAATAAATTTATAAAAGAAGTAATTTTTAAAATAATAAGCTTTACTATAATAAAGAAAATAGTTTAGATTCTAGTATAAATTTTAATAAAATAATACAGATTTCTAAGAATTATTATATCTGATAAAAAAATATAGTTTATAAATAAAATATAAGTTATAGTCTGCTGACTAGTCCTTATAGAAAATTACTCTTAATAGTCTACTATTTATAGACTAATAGTTAAATAAAAAAAATAAATAGTACTTTTAAAATCTATATTTAAATCTATATCTATTATAACTAGTTAAATTAAAAAAAACTTTTTTTTTATTAAATTAATTTTAAATAATTATATAATAATTATTATAGAAATAGGTTTCTTTTTTCTAATTTATAAATTTTATTTTTTTTTTTTTAATCTTAAAAAAGACTGAGAGTTTTTTATAAAATATTTAATAAAAAATTTAATCTAGTAGAATAAAACTATTATATAAATTATTTCTAAAATAATAAAATAGATTTAAATTTTAACTATCTACTTTTAATAATAAATTAAAAAATAAATAAATAAAAAATAAAATATAATTTTAAAATATTAAAAAAATAATAAAATATAGCTGAAGCTGTAGAATATTTATATAAATTATTTAAACCGGAAGCTAAACTAGAAAAATATAAAATATATAATTTAAAAACTAATAAATTTATATACTATATAATTTAATATCTTTTTTAAAATATATTTTATTTTTTATATAAATTTTCTTTATCTTATAATAATAAATCTTTTTTTTTATAAATAATAAATAATATTTAATTATCTATAATTCTAGTAAACAGCTAAAAAAAGTAGCTAATTAAAAATATTATAAATAAATATTATATAAAAAAAAACTAAGACTGACAGAGAAAATATAAAATTAAATAAATAGATTATATTTATATAATAATTAAATATACTTTAATTTTAGAGAAAATTATAATATTAGATTACTGGTTATAAAAGACTATACTATATTAATATTTAAAAAAAATTTTTAATCAGATAATATAGTAAATTTCTATTCTAAACTAATAACTGATTCTTATATAATTATTTAATTAATAAGATTTTAGATAGTATTATAAAAAAAAAAAAATAAGAATAAATTAAAAATAAATTATATCTTTTTTAATAAATTATAACAGAAATATCTTAACTAATATAATTTTTATTTATATAAAGTATAAATATTTTTAAAATATCCAGCTATCTGTATAACCGGTCTAAAGTTAGTAAGAGAGAAATTTAAATAACTAGTATAATAAATAATTTCTCTGATAGTAATAAAAAGATTATTTATATAATTTTATCAGCTAGTTTAAATCTATATAGTATCAGCTTTATATAATAAATTAAAATTTATAATTAATTTATTTTACTGTTACTACAGGTTTACTATAAATATTAAAATAAATAAAAAATTTATAGTAAAAAAAATATTAAATTTTTTTTTTTCTAAGAATTAGCTGAGCTATTATATAAAAAGAAGATAATCTTTTATCTAAATATTAGTATAATATATAGAATAAAAATAATAATTTCTGAATAAAATAAAATAAAACTAAGTATATATATAATTCTTATAATTAATTATTATATATACTATATAATTTAGAAGACTATATATAGTACTGGAGGTACCAGATAAAAAGATAGTACTAAATTTATTATTAGAATTAAACTAGACTATATTTTTATAATAATAATAATATAACTAGTTAGAATAAAAAAAAAATAAAAATTCTTAAAATAAGTAATATTAAACTGAGCTCTATTATTATATAATATATAATCCCGGTTTACTATAGTATAGATAACTAAATAGGATTTATTCTTATATAACAGTATAATTTATTTCTACTGCCGGGGGGAGAATAAAAGATATTATTACAAATCTAGATAAAAAACTTTTAATTCTAAAAAAATAGCTCAGCTAATATCTTACTCTAATTTTATTTTTTATATAAAAAAATAGTAAATTAATAAATAAAAGACTATCTCTCTAATAATATAAAGATTTCTTCTTTAATAATTCTTTTTTATTTATAGGCACTTCTGTTGATTATATAAATCCAGAGGTTCCCCTTATATTAGTTTTATTTTTTTTAAATTTTTATTTTTTTATATATATTATAATTATATATAAAATATTATATATCCTTTTCTAGATTTAGCTAGAAGAATTTCTTAATTACTAGTATTATTATCTATTTTCTGCTGGAGTAGCCAGTTATAGAAAAGTTATAAGCTGTTTAGATAATATTTATATAAAAAGATTTACTATTAAAAATCTGTTTTTAATATAATATTCTAATATTAATATTTTTAGATTTAAGTATAGAAAAAATTATTATTCTTTTATTTTAAAATATTATATAATTTTCTAGTAGATCTTATCTTAAATTTAGATTCTTTCTTATATATCTTAATTATTATATAATTCTATTTTCTGTTTCTCTTTATAGCTTGTATCTAAAGAATACTTAATAAATATTATTAAATATATTCTAGTTATAATTAGAAATATAACTATATAATAGTTATCTTCTAATTATAAGGGGAACCTCTGGATTTATATAATCGACAGAAGTGCCTATAAATAAGAAGAAATTATTAAAGAAGAAATCTTTATATTATTAAAAAAATAGTCTTTTATCTGTTAGTTTATTACTCTTTTATATAAAAAAAAAATTAGAGTAAGATATTAGCTGAACTATTTTTTTAGAGCTAGAAGCTTCTTGTCTGGATCTGTAATAATATTCTCTGTTCCCCCCCCGGCAGTAGAAATAAATTATACTGTTATATAAGAATAAATCCTATTTAATTATCTATATTATAATAAACCAGGGTTATATATTATATAATAATAAAACTCAGTTTAGTATTATTTATTTTAGAAACTCTTTTTTTTTTTCTATCCTAACTAATTATATTATTATTATTATAAAAATATAGCCCAGTTTAATTCTAGTAATAAGTTTAGTACTATCTTTTTATCTGATATCTCTAGTACTGTATATAATCTTCTAAATTATATAATATATATAGTAATTAATTATAGGGATTATATATATATTTAGTTTTATTTTATTTTATTCAGAAACTATTATTTTTATTTTATATACTATACTAATATCTAGATAGAAGACTATCTTTTTTTTATATAATAGCTCAGCTAACTCTTAGAAAAAAAAAACTTTAATATTTTTTTTATTATAAATTTCTTATCTATTTTAATATTTATAGTAAATCTGTAGTAATAGTAAAATAGATTAATTATAAATTTTAATTTATTATATAGAGCTGATATTATATAAATTTAAATTAGCTGATAAAATTATATAAATAATTTTTTTATTACTACTAGAAGAATTATTTATTATACTAATTATTTAAATTCTTCTTTTACTAACTTCGGACCGGTTATACAGATAGCCGGATATTTTAGAGATATTTATACTTTATATAAATAGAAGTTATACTAATTAAAATATTTCTATTATAATTTATCAGAGAAGATATAATTTATTTTTAACTTATTTTTATTTTTCTTTCTTTATAATACTATCCAGGATCTTATTAATTAGATAATTATATAAAGATTAATTATTAGTTCAGGATAGAAGTTTACTATACTATCTAGTTAAAAATCTTTTTTAAATCTTAATATAATATAGTTTTTTATAACTAGTAGTCCAGTATTATAGTTTTTTTTAAAATTAAAATATATTTAATTATTATATAAGTATAATTTATTTATTTAACTTTATATTTTCTCTACCAGCTTTAGTTTTTTTTTATATAATATTTATTTATAATATTTTTAACTAGCTATTTTTTTTAGCTATTTATTAAGATTATAGATAATTAAATATTATTTATTATTTATAAAAAAAAAATTTATTACTATAAAATAGAGAAAATCTATATAAAAAATAAAATATATTTTAAAGAATATATTAAATTATATAGTATATAAATCTATTAGTTTTTAAATTATATATTTTATATTTTTCTAGTCTAACTTCTAGCTTAAACAGCTTATATAGATATTCTACAGCTTTAGCTATATTTTATTATTTTTTTAATATTCAGAAACTATATTTTATTTTTTATTTATTTATTTTTCAGCTTATTATTAGAAATAAATAATTAAAATTAAAATTTATTTTATTATTTTAGAAATAATTTATATAATAATTTTATTTTACTAGATTAGATTTTTTATTAGATACTCTGTAAAAGACTCTTAATCTTTTTTAAAATTAGAAAAAAAAAAGATAAAATTTATAAATTAGAAAAAAGAGGCTTATTTTTATAATAATTATTATATAATTATTTAAAACTAATTTAGTAAGAGAGAGAAGTTTCTTCTAATTTAACTAGTTATAATAAATATAAATTTAAATATAAATTTTAAAAGTACTATTTATTTTTTCTATTTAACTGTTAATCTATAGATAATAAACTGTTAAAAATAATCTTTATATAGAAGCCAGTCAGTAGACTGTAGTCTATATTTTATTTATAAACTATATTTCTCTATCAGATATAATAATTCTTAAAAATCTGTATTATCTTACTAGAATTTATACTAGAATCTAAACTATTTTTTTTATTATAGTAAAGCTTATTATTTTAAAAATTATTTTTTTTATAAATCTGTTTATAATTACTAGTACTATTATATAATTATTTAATAAAAATAAATTAATAATAAAATCTATAGAAACTTCTTACTATAATTAATCTAGAATTAAAAAAGATTTTAATAAATTTTATTTTTATTTTTTTTAAATCTTTATTCTTTTATATATATTACAGTTATATATAAAATATTATATATTTTATTTTAGATTTAGCTAAAAGAATTTCTTAGTTACTAGTATTATTATTTATTTTCTGCTAGGATAGTCAGCTATAAAAAAGTTATAAACTATTTAAATAATATTTATATAAAAAGATTTACTATTAAAAACTTATTTTTATTAGTAGAAGAATAAAAATCTATTTTTAATATAATATTCTAATACTAATACTTTCAGATCTAAATATAAAGAAAATTATTATTTTTTTATTTTAAAATATTAGACAGCTTTTTAGTAAATCTTATTTTAAACTTAGATTTTTTTTTATATATTTTAATTATTATATAATTCTATTTTCTGCTTTTCTTTATAATTTATAGCTGGAGGATATTTAAAAGATATAATTAGATATACTCCAGTTATAATCAGAGATATAGTTATATAATAACTGTTTTTTAGTTATTAGAGTAACTAGATTATATAACTAATAATTTAAAAATCCTCTTCTGAAGATAGAAGATCTTATTTATATTAAAAAAAAATATTAATTTTTTTATTATTTTATTTTTTCCGGTATTAAAGCTGGAAATTATATTAATTTAAAAAAAAATACTATTATATATATCTTTCTGTAAGTTTTCTAAATTTAAAAAAATATTTAAAATTTTTATAATTAATAATAATTTTAAATTTTTTTTATATAGAGTATAGTTCTATATTCTATTTCTTAAAATATTATATAACTACTAGTAGCTTTTTATTATAAATCTTATAATTATATTCAGCAGGTAAATTTTTTTTTAAAAAATATATATATAACTATAATATTTTTTTATTATTAAACTGAAAGAGTACTTCTCTAATAATATATCCGGAAAAATCTATTTCTATTATAATTATATAAAAAGAATTAAATATTACTAGTATTAATTTTATAGTAAAAAAAGATTTTAATTTATTAAAATTTAATTAGTAGTCTTATATTTAATTAAATATCTTATTTTTCTCAGTTAATTTAGTAAGTAGTTATATAATATTAAAGAAGTTTCAGATAAACTTCTAGTAAAAATTAATAAAATCTAAAAATTCTTATATTTTTTTTATTATCTGAAGAGTCTTCTATTTTTAAATTATTTAAATTTTTTTAAAATCTATTATTATTTTTTTATCTGCTTGTATAATATATTCCAGATACTTTATTTCTTAATATTTAAACTTATATTTTAATATATTAAGATATAAGCCTGCTTCTTATAATTTAGTAAGTACTTTTTATATATATTCTTTATATTATATAATAAAGCTGCTAGTAAAGATAAGAATATTATTAATATAAGTAGAATAGAATTTATTAAAATATTCTTATAAAGTCTAATTAATATACTTCTAGAAGATACTTAGAGTATTTACTAAATTAAAAAAAATTACCAGCTATTTATAAAATCTATATTTTATATAAAAAATTATTATTTATTCTTATTTTTTTATAATTTAAATCTTATAAAAGACAGCTAATATATTAAACTTAATAAATTATTTTATCTTACTAATCTGTATAAGAGTTTTTTAAATTAAAAAAAAAAAATATCTATTTTTTTTTATAATTATATTTAGAGTCTGGTAATTAATATAGAATTATAGTTCTTCTTCTAATTTTTATATAAAAAGAATAAAAGCAGCTGCTGAGGAGTAGTTTACTTAAATAAAATTTTTATTAAGCAGGTCTGCAAGAGTTTTTTATAATATAACTAGTTTTTTTTAAATTATATTATATAATAGTTTTTAGAGAATAGATAGTTCTTACTTATTTTATTATATAAATTTAATTTTATAATCTATTTTTTTTTTTAGTAGAAAGATAGTTTCTCTACTTAATTCTGTTTAAATAAATATAAGAAATCCTGGTACTGTTCTAGTAGTCTTATATAAAAATTAATTTTTTTTTTTAGTATTAAGATTTTTTAAATATTATCTATTATAGTAGTAAAAATTTATATATTATTCTTTCTTTCTATATAATAAATATAAGCTTTTATTATAACTACTGAAATATTTTTAATCTTTAGATTTAAAAAAGTTTATTTTTTTTTATTCTATATCTTAGCTCTTATTATATAAAAATATAATTTTTTTTATTTTAATTTAAAATAAGTATTATTATAGTAGAGCCAGGGAAGTTCTAGAATCAGATTATAATCTAGATAATTTTTAAAAATATAGAAAAATATTTATTTTTCTAAATATATTTCTATATTAAGTCTTACTTATATAATATAAATAATCTATACTTTTTTTTTAGTTATTTCTCTTACTAGTTTCAGTAGTATAGATATCTTCTGGAATCAGTATTATTATATAAAATATTTATTAATTATACTGTAGATTATACAGCTATTATTAATAAATATTTTTATTAAAATAAAGTAGTTAAGTAATAAATTAATTATAAAAAATTAGAAATTTTTATATAAATTTTTAAAATTTTGTTAAAAATTAAGTAAATATTTTTTAATTATTTAGAATTCTTATATATATTTTTATATAAGAATATTTAGTTTTTTAATTCTGTTCTAGATTTATCTGTAGTATAGTTTTTATAATTATTTTTTTTTTTAGTTCTAGTAGTTACTACTGTAATTATATAAGATCTAGCTACTAGAAGTAGAATATAATTCTAGATAAAATATCTGTTCTTATTATATTAAATATAGATATTCTTTTATTTGTATATCTATAATTTATTAGAAAAGACTTATTTTATTCTTTTTTTTTTATTAATTTTTTTTATTTTTATATAAAGAACTACTATCTGAGCCTGGAGTACTACTATCTAACTAGTAATTATTTTCTAATCTATATTATCAGAATTTTTTTTATTCTTACTCAGGGATAGAGCAGGGACTATTATTATATAATTTTTTTTTTTTTTAATTTAAATTAGATATTTTATATTATATTTAATCTCCAGGAGTTATTTACAGTATCTTTTATATAATTAAATATAAAATATTCTTATTATTACTTTAAATAAGTTTAGATTTATTATTATTTTAATTAATATTTTTTTTTATTTATTATTTTATAGTATATCTCCTGTATCTATAAAAATCTAATTAAATTTATTTAAAAATTTATAGAGAGTTTTCTTTCTTTATTTTATTATATTAATTTATATAAGAGTTTTTTTTTTATAGTTAAGATTAGAATATATAAGATCTAATTAGTTATAAAATTTAAAAAGAATTAAAGACTGGTTATTTTCTTATTATATAGTAATCTAGAAAAGAAGATATTAGCTAGCTTTTTTTTTAAGTCTGTTATAAATATATAAGATTTTTATATTTTTAAAAGAAAAGATATTTCTTTTAATCAGAAACTTTATATAAAAATTAATAAAAAAAAAATAGTATTTATATAGATCTTCTCTATTAAATAGAGTAAGATCCGGGTATTATAAATAGTAGGCTAGGGTTAGTAGTACTGCAGCAGGAACTGGTTAGATTATATAAAATTTATAAAATTAAGCTTATAAATCTATTATTTAGTTTACTAGTTTTTATATATACTTATAATTATTTATTTTAATTATTATATAATTTCTGCTTTTCTCTCTGAGGATACCTCTGTAAGAGTTTAGTAAAAAAAATAATTCTTAATATAAGAGAAATCTCTGGATTTATATAATCAACAGAAGTACTTATAAATAAGAAAAAATTATTAAAAAAAGAATCTTTATATTATTAGAAAAATAGTCTTTTATCTGTTAGTTTACTGCTCTTTTATACAAGGAATAAAGTCAGAGCGAGGCGTTAGCCGAGCTATTCCTTTAGGGCCAGGAGCTTCCTGCCTGGACCTGTAACAACTAAAATCTATTAAAATCTTTTCTGATTTTAAACTAACTATAGTAAGAAATCTCTATAAATTTTATTACTAATTTATTCTTATTAAATAATTATATAATAGTACTAGTAATTATAGACAGGCTTATAAAAAAAATAATTCTTAAAATAATAGATTTTACTATAGTAGAAAAGATAGTTTAAATTCTAGTATAAATTCTAGTAAGATAATATAGATTTTTAAGAATTATTATATCTGATAAAAGAATATAATTTATAAATAAAGTATAGACTACAGTCTACTGACTAGTCTTTATATAAAGATTACTCTTAACAGTCTACTACTTATAGACTAATAATTAAATAAAAAACATAAATAGTACTTTTAAAATCTATATTTAAATCTATATTTATTATAACTAATTAAACTAGAAGAAATTTTTTTTTTTTATTAAATTAGTTCTGAATAATTATATAATAATTATTATAGAAATAAGTCTCTTTTTTTTAATTTATAGATTTTATCTTTTTTTTTTAATTTTAAAAAAGACTGAAAGTCTCTTATAGAATATTTAATAAAAAATTTAATTTAATAAAGTAAAATTATTATATAAATTAATTTTAAAATAATAAAATAAATTTAAATCTTAATTATTTATTTCTAATAAAAAGCTGAAGAATAAATAAATAAAAGATAGAATACAGTCTCTAAGTATTAAAAAAATAATAAAATATAATTAAAACTATAGAATATCTGTAAAAACTGTCTAAGCTGAAAACTAGACTAGAAAAATATAAAATATATAGTTTAGAAACTAATAGACTTATATATTATATAATTTAATATATTCTCTAGAATATATTTTATTTTTTATATAAATCTTCTCTATCTTATAGTAACAGACTTTTTTCTTTTTATAAATAATAAATAATATTTAATTATCTATAATTCTAGTAAACAGCTAAAACAAGTAGCTAGTTAAAGATATTATAAATAAATATTATATAAAAAGAAATTAAAACTAGTAGAAGAAATATAAAATTAAATAAATAGATTATATTTATATAATAATTAAATATATTTTAATTTTAGAGAAAACTATAATACTAGACTGCTAGTTATAAAAAACTATATTATATTAAGATTTAAAAAAGATTTTTAACTAGAAAGTATAGTAGACTTTTATTATAAATTAATAATTAATTTTTATATAATTATTTAATTAATAAGATCTTAGATAGTATTATAAAAGAAGAAAGATAAAAATAAATTAGAAATAAATTATATTTTCTCTAGTAGATTATAATAAAAATATTTTAATTAGTATAATTTTTATTTATATAAAGTATAGATATCTCTAAAATATCTAGTTATCTATATAACTGGTCTAAAGTTAATAATAAATAAATTTAAATAACTAGTATAATAAATAATTCTTCTAGTAATAATAAGAAGATTATTTATATAATTTTATTAATTTATTTAGATCGATACAGTATTAGCTCTATATAATAAATTAGAATTTATAACTAATCTATTTTATTATTACTACAGATTTACTATAAATATTAAGATAAATAAAAAATTTATAATAAAAAAAATATTAAATTTATTTCTTTTTTAAAAATCAGCTGAACTATTATAGAAAAAAAAATAATTTTTTATTTAAATATTAGTATAGTATATAAAATAGAGATAATAGTTTCTAAATAAACTAAGATAAAACTAAATATATTTATAATTTTTATAATTAATTACTGTATATATTATATAATTTAAGAGATTATATATAGTATTAAGAGTACCAGATAAAAAGATAGTAATAAGTTTATTACTATAGTTAAACTGAGCTATATTTTATAATAATAATAATAAATATAGATAGAATAGAAGAAAAAAAAGAGTTTTTAAAATAAATAATATTAAACTGAGCTCTATTACTATATAATATATAATCCTGGTCTACTATAATATAAATAACTAAATAGAATCTGTGATAGGATCTACTTGTCAGGGTAGAAAGCCTGTCGACTAGGTAAGGAATCAACCACTAAACGCAATGGATTCGTCTAATAATGACAAAGGTAGCCTATATCCACGAGATAGACTGATCCTTGAGGGATCAGTAGTCTCACACAGCGCTATCGACACCTTATAGGTGCCGATAGGGTGCAGGACCGCTATCGATGACCTCACGACTCCCGTAACCACTATAATACGTCATTCTGATGTCCAAGGCCCCGATAACTGGGTTATTCTATCACAGAATCTATCTCTATATAATAGTATAATTTACTCTTACTGCTGGAGGGAATAGAAGAGATATTATTACAGGTCCAGACAGGAAGCCCCTAGCCCTAAAGAATAGCTCAGCTAACGCCTCGCTCTAACTTTACTTCTTATATAAAAAGAACAGTAAACTAATAGATAAAAGACTACTTCTCTAATAATATAAAGATTCCTTCTTTAATAATTTCTTTTTATTTATAGGTACTTCTGTTGATTGTATAAATCCAGAGGTTCCCTTTATAATATACTCTATATCCTCTTTATATATATTTAATATTAACTAAATATAGGAATCTGATAATAATATTACTAATACTAGTAGTATTCCTGATCTTATATAAGAGTAAGAATCCGAACCTTAAATTAATTCTAATTTATTAGATTTTATTCTAATTTCTATAGATTTAACTGAGGTAAGTATATATATAACTTATATAAAATATATACTAAATATATACTAGAGTGGATTAACCTGACTATTATATCTTAATCTTAACCTGGTTATAATCTGGCAGTCAGGTTAAGGTATAAAATCAGATTAACTGTCAGGTAGAATGGTTAACCGCGGTTAACTGTTATACCTGTACTAGTTCTAAAAAGACTAGTTAAAACAGAAATTAGGTAGAAATAAGCAGAAATTAGGCTATAATCAGACAGCAGTATTTTACCTAATTTTACTGCCTTCTAAAATAGGCTTAGTTACTGAGAAATTAGACCCGCCGGTTAACTGCAGGTTAAGCCGGTCAGGAATATATATATTTTTATACCTGACTATAACCTGCAGTCAGGTATAAAAATCTTAATTAACCTGACCTGACCTGGCTGTTAGCCACTCTAATATATACAGAATATAAAAAAAGATAGTATAATTATTATATATAATAGTTCTTATAAAATTAAGATATTTTAGATTTAAGAATATTTTTTAATACCTGAATATCCTACTACAGATTTAAATAGTATTCTTTATTTTATTTATTTAACTAATCCTTATCTACCAGGACTAGAACTAGAAAATCTCAGTAAAACTTTAATAAATAATTTTTTTATACAGTAAATATTAAATATAAATATATTCTCTCTTTCTTTATAGTATATAAATAAAATATATAGTATATATACTAAATATATAGATTTAATATATAATATATTATATAGATAAAGCTAAGATTATTAATATAAATCTGCTTTGTAAGACTACTAATAATAATAAATATAAGGTCTGGTATAGATCCTATATATATAATAGTACAAAATATTATATTTATACTAAGTATCTTATATTTAATACTTCTGAATATAATAATATATAAGAAAATCTTAAACTTTTTAATTAATTATCTTCTTTAGGTAGTTATAGATTTTATACTAATCAGATTAATAATCCGATTCAATAAAAAACTGAATCTTTTAGAGTGGCTAACAGCCAGGTCAAATCAGGTTAATTAGAATTTTTATACCTGACCGCTAGATTATAACCAGATTAAGAAAATTTTTATACCTGACTGCAGTATAGCTAAAAAACAGGCAGTTAATTATCTTAATTATTCTTAGTACTAAGACCTATTTACTATATTTATTTAGACTCTAGTATAGTTAAAATATATTTAGATTAAATAGTTATTAATCTGACTATCTTAACTATTATCTAAAAATATATAGAAACAAGCTTTTTAAATTAAAAAAAATAACTAAAAAAAGTATTAGTATCTTTTCTATCTTTATCTAGAAGAATTAATCAAAAAATCCTAATAATATTAATAAAATTCAGTTTTTTATAAAATTATTATTTTTATAGGAGAATTTCTATTTGGACTGCCGCTGCTGTTTCCGGCCGCGCCTCTATTGGGGTTTAGCCGTCGTTGCCGCCCCGCCGCGTCCGGTTTAGCGTGTTCTGATGCGGTTTAGTAGCCCGCGCTATACCTGAAAAGATACTGCTGCTGTCTACCGCTCTGTCTTCTGACCCTCCGGACTATATAAGAGTCAAGTACATCGCTTGATAATAACTGCTTATTTTTTCTCTTATAATACTGCCCCTTTTTGCTCCTCCTGCCCGATAAAACGGCTATCTCCGGTCTTTCGGCTGGACTGTACAGTCTTGCCAGCCGGAGCTGAGAAATTCGGACTATTACACGACCTGCCGTCTCTACTGATAGGTATAAATATAGTTTCCTGACTTACTGTTGTAAGCTGCGGGCTTGTCTTCTGGCGCTCAGCGCGCGCGCTATTTATGTCGGGCATAGGCATTCTAGGCTTGGAGGCGAGAAATGTTGCTGCCTAAAGGATAGAGGAGATAGAGGAGGAGAAGAAGGTTTTATCTACCTGGCGGAATTAATTCCACCAGGCTGTATACACCGCGACAACGATCCTGGACGATTCTTTCGTTCCCTGTGAACTTCCAAGGTCGGCTGACGGAGGACGGCCTGGGGGGAAGAAGCCCCCATCCCATCTCAAGGCCTAGATTCCCTCTAGCGTGCTATTCGGGTGGCTGTTCCAGGATCTTATAATATATCTCAACAAGACTGTCTTATCAAGATTAATTAAAAAAAAAAGTCTTAATTGCTCCTGTCTATCCTGACTCTGTCTTATATATTAATAGAAATATATAAAAGAAAGGCTTCTCTCTGCTGATTATTCTCCTCTAATAGATAACTAATTAATATCTGATAGTAATAATATATTTAATTTTACTATTATTATATTAATAGTTTTTACTGGTTAATACTATACAGTACAGTCCTGATAGTAAATCTTTAGATTTCTAAACTAGAAGATCTGTACAGCCTGTATTTTTTAAAATATTATTTAACAGGCTTATTAATAGTAAGAAGCTTAATATTTATTCAGATCTGCTAGACTAATTAAGACTGTATTAAAATCAGAGAGATTATTTATAAGTTTCCGGGCTGTTCTGCTGATCGCCTGGCTGTCTTAAATCTTAAAGATTAGATACTGAACTGCTATACTATAAAACTGGTTTTATTTATATTTATACAGAAAACTGTATAAGTTATTATTTTTTTTTAATTATTTTAATTTTTAAAAATCTTCCGGTTTTATCTTTCTATTTTTTTATAATAACCCAGCCAGTACTATAAAGAGTTCTGATAGATCTGGATAATATTAAGTTCTACCGGCTGCAGCTCTTAAAATTACTGTAACCGGAACTGGCTTTTTCTATCTTATAGATACTTTATTTATTTAAAGATCTAGAAATATTAAAAGATTTAGAAAAAATAGACTTTTCTTTAAAAATTATATTCCTACTAAGATCCTATATAATATGTTGGAACAGCTGATTGGCTAATAGGCGAGCGTCACGTGATGTTGTGGTCACGTTGGCCACCGAGGTGTTAAACTCCACGTTGAGATAGTCGTTTAGCTAGCAACTAATAGCAACTAACATTAATAAATATCAGATATTTTCTGCCTTATATTCCTAACAGGTTATGAGCCCGGCAACTCGCTGTGAGGCACTGCTATCTTCGTTTTCTAGTATTTTTAAAACTATTTAATAAATTATTATATTATTATAACTATACAGAAGGCTCCTACTGTATAATAATCTTTAAAATACTAAAATATATATAGTATATACCCGTCTCTACAGATCGCCTCAGAGGATTTCTAATTTAATTAATTATACAGACTTCTATCTTTCTTAAAGCTAATCAGATATCTATAATAGTATTCTACTAGTAAATAATTAAGTTTATATCAGTCTTATAATAGCTGCGAGAGGCCGATCTGTATTATTCTTATATATCAGTAAAAATAACTCTATAACTATACTACTGACTATCCAGGCAGATAAAATACTAAAGAAGCTGCCTGAAAACCTGAACAGAGTATCAGAATTATTTAAAAAATATAAAGATTATAAAATATAGGATTTTAGAGTCAGATAAATATTAAAAAATATCAGACTACAGGATTTTATTAAAAAGAATCTTATCAGACTAATATTAATCTATAAAAATTATACTATTTAGTATACTATTTTAATTAATATTTAAATATAGCTAGTTAACCAACTGTTAAAAAATACCTTAAAAAGATTTATAATATTAAATAATCCTAAAGATTATATAGATAATATCTTTATAATAATTTACTGTCTAGTCCTCAGCTACAGCTATATTCTCTGCCAGACAGTATTTAATAATCTGATTTAGAAAAAGAGGTCAGACTTCTCTACTATATTCTAATATATAAATAATTTTAAATAAGTCTATATACTAGTAAAGCAGCTAGACTGTTCTTTAATACTGTATTATAGATTACTACTACTGCTAAAGTAAGTTAAATCTGATTTATTAATCTAAACAGCTACTGTAGAACTCCAGCTGCTGAATAATACTGTAAAAATCTTAAAGAAGTTAGAATTCTTTAATTACTATAAGAATATTATAAAAAAAAAAAAAAATTTAATTAAACTAATTCTACAGTATCTGCTGTAAAGTTAAAATTATCTAATATTAATTTAATTAAAAAAAATAAGAACTGGAAGAAAGTAATCTTTCTAAAGAAGAATATCAGTATAAAAAAATATCTAGAAAAAATACTAAATTAGAAATCTTTTATTATTAATAATTACTGTATATACTATAAGTTTATAAAATATTATTACTATAAATACTAGATAATATATAACTAATCTCTGTAAACATAATATTATTAATAAATTAAATAATTTTATTAATAACTTACTAATCTACTATAGTTAAAATATAAAAAATATAATATTCTAATTATATTTAAACTGAGTTTAAATACAGAAAATTTAAAATTTAAAAAGTTTAAAACTTAACTACTTAAGTAAATAAGTAATTAGAATTATATAATTAAAATAATTTAGTATTAAAAATATATTAATCTAATATTAATTTATATAAATTATATAAATAATTATTATATAATAAAGATAATTTAATATCAGAAATAAAAATATTATATATATAAACTGATCCAGTATCAGAATTTTTCTGACTCTGGCCGAGCTATTTTTCCAGCTCCGGTCTGAACCCGTCGTACTAATTTCTGAACCAGTCGCAGCTGTATCCCCAGTATATTATTATCCTTATTTATTAATTAGGTCTTATATAAGCACTGTGACTAGAATCCGTAGTCTTCTGTTAAGCTAGTAAATTAGCTAAAATCCAGTTTTCTCTTTCAGGTTATAAGCCCGGGCCTGCCTGATTTTAAAATTAATTTAAATTATATAATCTGAGAGATTTATATAAATTTAATATTCTTTATAAATTATCCAGTTAATTTATTTATAAGCTTAATCCTTAAATTTATTTTATAAAGATTATTAGTTAATATCTTTCTAGTAATTAACTATAAATTTTTAAAATATTATAATTATAATAATAAAACAAGATATTCCTCTTTCTCTATCTCCGAGAGATAATCCGGTAAAGAAACTGACTATTAATATTAAGAAGTTTAAAATACTAAACTTAATTAAGAAAAATATTTAATATTAGTTTTATATAATAAAAACTTATATAGAGACCCAGAGGGTTTAATATATAATTAAAAAGTATAAATATATATTAATAAAAAAATAGAAAAAAAAATATCAGGAATCAGCTAAATAGAGAATTATTAATAAGAAAATATTAATAATAATTTAAATAAGATTAACTTTATATATAGTTTTATTAATAAATAATTTTAATTATACTGGAGAATTCTAGAATAATTTAAAAAAATAATATATAAAATTATCTTAAGTAATTAAATTAAATTAATTACTTAAGATAGCTAGTTAGAAATTAAAAAATAATTAAACTAATACAGCAGGATTTAATAAATTAAAATTTTAATTTAAAAAATTAATTAATCTAAATAAAAATAATATATTTAAAACTAAAAATCTTTTATTAATATAATTTCTGAATAATCTTTTTTTAAAATATTTAATATTTAAAGATTTAATTATTATATTAAATATACTGTTAATAAAAAAAGCTATAAAATAAAGATTCAGTAACTATAAAAATATTTATAAAATATATTAAAAGATAGAATCTAAAGTTAAAGATAAGTCTAGAGTAAATCTTACTTATTTTAATTATAATAAAAAAAACTACTTTACCAGAGATTATAAAAAGTTTAAAAAAAATAAAAATCAGAGATTCTCTGATAATAATAAGAATATTAAAAATAAAAAATTAAAATAAAAAAAATATTTTATAATTTAAAAAAATAATAATTTTAATATAGATCTAGATAAATATACAGAATATATATATTAAAGAACTGGATATATAAGATTAAATTATATTACTAAAATCAGTTAGACTAATCAAGCTGTTTAAATTAATAATATTAAAATAAGATTTAAAAATAAGATTAATAAAGAATTAAATTATTAGACTAATAAAATTAAAAACTAGTATTTTAATAACAGAGCTATATACTATATAACTGGTTAATAAAAGATCTTTAAATATCTTAATTTCTTATAGAAGAGGATACTTACAGTAGCTAATAATAATCAGATATTAATAAAAAAATATAGAATTATTAAAATAAGATTTTTAAATAGTTTTAAAATAAGGCTTAAAAGAGTTATATATATACCTGGATTAATCAGTAACCTGCTATCTTTAGAAACCTTATATTAAATAGAGTATAAATCTTAAGAATCTAAATAAAAATATAAGATTTATAAGACCTGAGTTATAACTAAAGATAAATAAATAAAAAATATAATATATCTATACTTAGTAAGATATATAGATATCTTACTAGTAAATCCCTAATAAAATAAGTAATATATATATTTAATAATATTAGTTAATAATATTAAAGCAGAAAAGCAGAATCTGATTTATTATAGATTAGATTATTCCAGATAATATAGATTTAATAAATATATTAATTTATTAGATATAGATAAATTATATTTTAAAAAAAAAAATAAACTATTTAAAAATAAATATAAGATCTATATTTATATTAAGTAAATTAAGAAGTAAAGCTATATTTCTATTCTATAAATTAAGAAGTATAAGGGGAACCTCTGGATTTGTACAATCGACAGAAGTGCCTATAAATAAGAAGAAATTATTAAAGAAGGAATCTTTATATTATTAGAGAGATAATCTTTTATCTGTTAGTTTACTGCTTTTTTATATAAAAAATAAAATCAGAATAAGATATTAGCTGAGCTATTTCTTTAGGGCTAGAAGCTTCCTGCCTGGATCTATAATAATATTCTCTGTTCCCTCTCTAGCAGTAGGAGTAAATTATACTGTTATATAAGAATAAATCTTATTTAGTTATCTATACTGTAGTAGACCGGGGTTATATATTATATAATAACAGAGCTCAGTTCAGTATTATTTATTTTAAAGATTCTTTTTTTTCTTCTATTCTAATTAGTTATATTATTATTATTATAAAAATATAGCCTAGTTTAATCCTGATAATAAGTTTAGTACTGTCTTTTTATCTGGTACCTTCAGTACTATATATAGTCTTCTAAGTTATACAGTATATACAGTAATTAATTATAGAGATTATATATATATTTAGTTTTACTTTACTTTATTTAGAAACTACTATCTCTATTCTATATACTATACTAATATTTAGATAGAAGACTATTTTTTCTTTATATAATAGCTCAGCTAACTCTTAGAAAAGAAAAAAATTTAATATTTTTTTTATTATAAGTTTCTTATCTATTTTAATACTTATAGTAAACCTGTAGTAATAGTAGAATAGGTTAGTTATAGATTCTAGTTTATTATATAAAACTAATACTGTACAGATTTAAACTAGCTGATAAAATTATATAAATAGTCTTCTTATTACTACTAGAGGAATTACTTATTATACTGGTTACTTAAATTCTCTTCTTATTAACTTCGGACCGGTTGTATAGATAGCCGGATACTTCAGAAGTACTTATATTTTATATAAATAAAAGTTATATTAGTTAAGATATTCTTATTATAGTTTATTAGAGAAGATATAATTTATTTTTAATTTATTTTTATCTTTCTTTCTCTATAATATTATCCAGAATCTTATTAATTAGATAATTATATAAGAGTTAGTTATTAGTTCAGGATAGAAGTTTATTATACTGTCTGGTTAAAAATTTTTTTTAAATCTTAGTATAATATAGTTTTTTATAACTAGTAGTCCAGTACTATAGTTTTCTCTAAAATTAAAATATATTCAGTTATTATATAAATATAACTTATTTATTTAATTTTATATTTTTTCTGCTAGTTTTAATCTTTTTTTATATAATATTTATTTATAATATTTTTAACTAGCTATTTTTTTTAGCTGTTTACTAGAATTATAGATAATTAAATATTATTTATTATTTATAAAAAAAAAAATCTATTATTATAAAATAAAAAAAATTTATATAAAAAATAAAATATATTCTAAAAAATATATTAAATTATATAATATATAAATCTATTAATTTCTGAATTATATATTTTATATTTTTTTAGTCTAGCTTCCAGCTTAAATAGCTTATATAAATATTCTACAGCTTCAGCTATATTTTATTATTTTTTTAATATTTAAAAACTATACTCTATTTTTTATTTATTTATTTTTTAATTTATTATTAGAAATAGATAATTAAAATTTAAATCTATTCTATTACTTCAGAAATAGTTTATATAATAATTTTATTCTATTAAATTAAGATTTTTATTAGATATTCTGTAAGAGACTCTCAGTCTTTCTTAAAATTAAAAAAAAAAAAAAAAAATCTATAGATTAAGAAAAAGAGATTTATTCTTATAATAGTTATTATATAATTATTTAAAACTAATTTAGTAAAAGAGAAAAGTTTTTTCTAATTTAATTAATTATAATAAATATAAATTTAAATATAAATTTTAAAAATACTGTTTATTTTTTCTGTTTAATTATCAGTTTATAGATAATAAACTATTAAAAATAATCTTTATACAGAGGCCAGTCAGTAGACTGTAACTTATACTTTACTTATAAACTATATTTCTTTATTAGATATAATAATTTTTAAGAATCTGTATTATCTTACTAAAGTTTATATTAGAACTTAAGCTATCTCTTCTACTATAGTAGAGTCTATTATTTTAAAAATTATTTTTTTTATAAACTTGTTTATAATTACTAGTACTATTATATAATTATTTAATAAAAATAAATCAGTAATAAAATCTATAGAAACTTCTTATTATAGTTAATCTAGAATTAGAAAAAATTTTAATAAATTTTATTTTTATTTTTTTTAAATTTTTATTTTTTTATATATATTATAGTTATATATAAAGTATTATATATTCTGTTCTAGATTTAGCTAGAAGAACTTCTCAGTTACTAGTACTATTATTTATTCTCTGCCAGGATAGCCAGCTATAAAAGAGTTATAAACTATTTAAATAATATTTATATAAAAAAATTTATTATTAAAAATTTATTTCTGTTAGTAGAAGAATAGAAATCTGTTTTTAATATAATATTCTAATATTAATATTTTTAGATCTAAGTATAGAAGAAATTATTATTTTTTTATTTTAAGATATTAAATAATTTTCTAGTAGATCTTATCTTAGGCTCAGGCTCTTTCTTATATATCTTAATTATTATATAATCCTATCTTCTGCTCCTCTTTATAGTTTATAGCTGGAAGATACTTAAAAAATATAATTAGATATACTCTAATTATAATCAGGGATATAGTTATATAATAACTGTCTTCTAGTTATTAGAGTAACTGGATTATATAACTAATAATTTAAGAGTCCTTCTCTAAAGATAAAAGATCTTATTTATATTAAGAAAGAGTATTAGTTTTTTTATTATTTTATTCTTTCTGGTATTAAAGCTGGAAGTTATATTAGTTTAAAAAAAAGTATTATTATATATATCTCTCTATAAATCTTCTAGATTTAAAAAAATACTTAAAATTTTTATAGTTAGTAATAATTTTAAATCTTTCTTATACAGAGTATAGTTTTATACTCTATTTCTTAAAATATTATATAACTGCTAGTAGCTTTTTATTATAAATCTTATAATTATATTTAATAAATAAGTTCTTTTTTAAAAAGTATATATACGGCTGTAATATCTTTTTATTATTAAACTAAGAGAGTACTCTTCTAATAATATATTCGGAGAAGTCTGTTTCTACTATAATTATATAAAAAGAATTAAATATTACTAGTACTAGTTCTATAATAAAAAAGGATTTCAGTTTATTAAAACTTAACTAGCAGTCTTATATCTAGTTAAATATCTTATTCTTTTTAGTTAATTTAGTAAGTAGTTATATAATATCAGAAAAGTTTCAGATAAACTTCTAGTAAAAATTAATAAAACTTAAAAATTCTTATATTTTTTTTACTATTTAAAAAGTCTTCTATTTCTGAATTATTTAAATTTTTTTAGAATTTATTACTATTTTTTTATCTACTTATATAATATATTCCAGATACTTTATCTCTTAATATTTAAACTTATATTTTAATATATTAAGATATAGACCTGCTTCTTATAGCTTAGTAAGTACTTTTTATATATATTCTTTATATTATATAATAAAATTATTAATAAAAATAAAAATATTATTAATATAAGCAGAGCAGAATTTATTAAAATATTTTTATAATATCTAATTAATATACTTCTAGAAGATATTTAAAATATTTATCAGATTAAACAGAGTTACCAGCTATTTATAAAGTTTATATCTTATATAAAAAATTATTATCTATTCTTATTTTTTTATAATTTAAATCTTATAAAAAGCAGCTGATATATTAAATTTAATAAACTACTTTATTTTATTAATCTGTATAAGAGTCTTCTAGATTAAAAAAAAAAAAAATTTTTTTTTTTTATAATTATATTTAGAGTCTGATAATTAATATAGAATTATAATTTTTCTTCTAGTTTTTATATAAAAAGGACAGGGGCAGCTGCTGAGAAGTAGTTTATTTAAATAAAATTCTTATTAAATAAATCTGTAAGAATTTTTTATAATATAACTAATTCTTTTTAAATTATATTATATAATAATCTTCAGAGAATAGATAGTTTTTATTTATTTTATTATATAAGTTTAATCTTATAATTTATTCTTTTTTTTTAATAGAAAGGTAGCTTCTCTGTTTAGTCTTATTTAAATAAATATAGAAAATCCTGATACTGTTCTAGTAGTTTTATATAAGAATTAATTCTCTTCTTCAGTATTAAGATTTTCTAAATATTATTTATTATAATAGTAAAAACTTATATATTATTTTTTTTTTTATATAATAAATATAAGTTTCTATTATAACTACTGAAATATTTTTAATCTTTAAATTTAGAAAAGTCTATTTTTCTCTATTCTATATTCTAGCTCCTGTTATATAAAAATATAATTCTTCTTACTTTAATTTAAAATAAGTATTATTATAGTAGAGCCAGGAGAGTTCTAGAATCAGATTATAATCTAGATAATTTTTAAAAATATAGAAAAATATCTGTTCTTTTAAATATATTTTTATATTAAGTTTTATTTATATAATATAGATAATTTATACTTCTTCTCTAGTTACTTCTCTTACTAATTTTAGTAGTATAAATATCTTCTAGAATTAGTATTATTATATAAAATATTTACTAATTATATTGTAGATTATACAGCTATTATTAATAAATATTTTTACTAAAATAAAATAATTAAATAATAAATTAATTATAAAAGATTAGAAATTTATATATAAGCTTTTAAAATTCTGTTAAAAATTAAGTAAATATTTTTTAACTATCCGGGGCTCTTATATATACTTTTATATAAAAATATCTAATTTTTTAACTCTATTCCAGATTTATCTGTAGTATAGTTTTTATAATTATTTTTTTTTTTAGTTCCAGTAATTACTGCTGTAATTATATAAAATCTAACTACTAGAAATAGAATATAATTCTAGATAAAGTACCTGTTCTTATTATATTAAATATAAATACTCTTTTATCTATATATCTATAATTTATTAGAAAAGATTTATTTTATTCTTTTTTTCTTACTAATTTCTTTTATTTTTATATAAAGAATTACTATCTGAGTCTAGAATACTGTTATCTGGCTAGTAGTTATTTCCTAATTTATATTATCAGAATTTCTTTTATTCTTATTCAGAGATAGAACAAGAACTATTATTATATAGTTTATTTTTCTCTTAATTTAAGCTAGATATTTTATATTATATTTAATCTCCAGGAGTTATTTACAGTATCTTTTATATAATTAAATATAAGATATTTCTATTATTACTTTAAATAAATTTAGATTTATTATTATTTTAACTAATATTTTTTTTTATTTATTATTTTATAGTATACTTTCTATATTTATAAGAATTTAATTAAATTTATTTAAGAATTTACAGAGAGTTCTTTTTTCTTATTTTATTATATTAACTTATATAAAAACTTTTTTTTTATAATTAGAATTAAAATATATAAAATCCAGTTAGTTATAAAACTCAGAAAGAATTAAAAACTAATTATTTTTTTATTATATAGTAATCTAGAAAAAAAAATATTAGCTAGTTTTCTTTTTAAATCTACTATAAATATATAAGACTTTTATATCTTCAGAAAAAAAAATATTTTTTTTAATTAGAAATTTTATATAAAGATTAATAAGAAAAAAATAATATTTATATAGATTTTCTTTATTAAATAGAGTAGAATCCGGATATTATAAATAGTAAGCTGGGGTTGATAGTACTATAGCAGAAACTAGTTAGATTATATAAAATTTATAGAGTTAAGTTTATAAATTTATTATCTAGTTTACTAGTTTTTATATATATTTATAGTTATTTATTTTAATTATTATATAATTTTTATTTTTTTCTCTGAGAATATTTCTGTAAGAGTTTAATAGAAGAAATAATTTCTAATATAAGAAAAATCTCTAGATTTATATAATCAACAGAAGTATCTATAAATAAGAAAAAATTATTAAAAAAGAAATCTTTATATTATTAGAGAGGTGGCCTTTTATCTGTTGGTTCACCGCTCTTTCGTACGAGGAACAAAGTCGGAGCGAGGCGTTAGCCGAGCCATTCCTTTAGGGCCAGGAGCTTCCCGCCTGGACCCGTAACACAGACTCAGCTCAGCCAGAGTAGCCAGCTTTATAATATTTTATTTAATCCTAATCCTATTATAATTATTTAAAGCTAGTATTATATATTCTGTCTTACTTATATAATTCAGCTTATAGTTAATATTCTTTTATAAAAACTTCAGATTAAAATCTTAAACAGTATTATTAAATATATATAAAAAAATTATAATAAAAGTCTTAAAGCCTCTTCTAGTATTTTAAGAATTTTTAAAAAAATATATTCTAAAAGTTATCTATAAAAGATTAACAAAGTATTCTAAAAGCTATTTATAAAAAACTAATATAGAGAGCTTCTACTATCTATAATAGAGATTATTTAAATTAGTTTTTTATAGACAGATTCTAAAGATCTTTTTTTAATAATAATTAACTATACTAATATTTAATTATAGATTTAGAAGATTATATAATTTATAAACATAAATTCTTAATACTATAAAAAGTTCTAGTTTATTTAATAATTTGAATCAGATTTAGTCTACTATTTTCTTCTTAACTGTAAAACTTACTGGAACTTAACCTAGAGTGGCTAACGGCCAGGTCAGGTCAGGTTAATTAAGATTTTTATACCTGACTGCAGGTTATAGTCAGGTATAACGGTTAACCGCGGTTAACCGTTCTACCTGACGGTTAATCTGATTTTATACCTTAACCTGACCGCCAGGTTATGGCCAGGTTAAGGTTAAGGTATAACGGTCAGGTTAATCCACTCTAATCTTTACGCAAGCTTGAAAACTGCTATTTTACTTCGGTCGGGAGAAGATATTAATAATATAGAACAGTTTTTAGAAAGATATATTATTCTCTAATAGAATCTCTTATATTTACTATCGGCAGTTTGGGGCTTGACAAAACCACCGGAACCATCCAGGTCGCAAACCCACCACTAACCCTCACCGCAAATGAACTGATCCGAACATGCGGTCTCCCCCACTACACCACCTCTCCAGGAACGGTATACACCAGCGCAGTAGACTACATCCACTCCCTCCTCACCCTCCAAACGGTCCACCTCAAGATGCAACGGAACAGCATCTACGACTCCCCCGACTGTCGAGAGAAATACACCTCTCGCCACCTCATGAAATCCCTCGCCATGCACTTCCTCCCCGCAAAAGATAACCACGGCCAATTCAAACTATTCTGCGATGATTTCTGCCTAGGCAACGTTCTCGTCGACGAAACAACCCTCCAGGTCGTCGCCGTCATCGACTGGGAATTCTCCTACGCCGCTCCTGCCTCCTTCGCCGGGAGTATCCCGTCGTGGTTACTTCTGCGCCAGCCGCATACTCTAGTTAACGACCTTGGTCGTGATGGATTTCTGGACTTGTTCCTCCCGAAAGCGGAGATTCTTTTGGAAGAGTTAGAGAAGAGGGAGTCTTTGAACGGGGTGTATGATTCTGGTAAGAGGTTGTCTGTGCGCATGCGCCAGTCGATACGCGATCGAAGTGCGTGGTTCTTTTTGGCGTGCCGGGTCGGGTACGCGGTTGATTTGCTTTACTGGGAGTTGTTGGATGAGTTTTGTTGGGGAACGAGGGAGTCTGTCGCGCAGAGGGTGTATGACTTTACGACGGGCGTGGAGATGCATCAAGGAAGGGAGGGGTTTGTCAGGCTGAAGATGGGGCAGTTGGAGGGGTATTTTGAGGATTTGGGGGAGGATGGGGGGGTTGGGTATGAGGAGGAAAGGTACCCTGGACGGATTGGGGGGAAGAATAGTGGTGGTGTTCAAAATGGGACGGGTAGGACTATCCGTAATGCTCTGGTTGTCGTTGCGCTTGGAGTGGCGTCGTTGGCGGTTGTTGCTGGGTTTTGGGGGAGGGGGTTTCGGAGTTGAATGGTAATTTTGGTTTACTTTCGTCAGGGATGGTATTGTTTGGGATTGCTGGTTTGATGGTAGTGAATTTGTCTGGTTAGGGGGTTGGGGATCTATTCCATGCTTATAATTCACGGCGCATATTGGACACCTTCACCTCGAAACCCCTAATATATAGCTGGTCTTCCCCCTTCCTTCGCTCCATCCGTTGTAAATATTCTTTTGGGTCAGATAATGCGGTCAAAGCGTTGAATTTGCCAATATGACGGACTTTTCTATTTATTTAGCCATTGGATATGGGTTTCCATAGTATAATGATCTGATCCTGATACATGTATCCTGCCGAGGAAGGTCATGATACCAACAGTTGTGGTAGAAAGTTGGCAGCCCTAGTAATGACCCAACCATACAGAGAATATGGCACTTTCGGGACCAATACAGCGGTCGATATTGTTACGCTTGCTGCGTGGTCACACCCTCGCGATGATTGAATCAAATTTTTACGACCGAAGACAGAATGGAATATAAGGTAAGAGCCTCTGATGTTCATCCGTTCCGTACTTACAGGACAATTGAGCTGAAGTACTTATAGATTATTTCCCTCCTAACTCCACGGGAGATTGAGTAATCCATTATAACTCCTTGGAAGAGAATTTTACCCTGATGGAACAGCGTCTCCGGCATGATTGCATCGACACCTGGGTATCGGATGTCGATGGACATCTATTAAATTCGTGCCCGTAATCGGGCGTAGAGAGCAAACCGTCAAGATACTGCCTTATCCCTCTTTGTGGGGGCGAGTAAGCTATCGAATTCCGAAATTGGAGTTTTGGACTGACGATCTCGATAGGAAGTTTAAGCCCTTTGACTGTTGGAAGAAATAAGCTGTCCCGCAACACTCAGGCTGCTTTCTTCCTTCTATATCCTTACCGAAATTCGGCATAAAGCTCGTCGGTAAACAGCAAATAGCCAGTCAAGAAAAGGTCCATCATTGAGAAGGATGATAACAATAACATCATAACTGTGGGTGATTCCCTGACCATCCGATTCAAAGAAGCTCTTTTGAGACCAGCAAATTCTCATATTGAACATGATTCCGTGATCCCGGCGGCTAGCTTAGAGTAAGTGACCAAGCTAAGATGAGGAAAGAAGATGAATAACAATCATAGCTGCTCTAAACTATCTAGTTATACATTGGTGTGAGGCTAACCAGGTATCTAGAAAAGAAATTCAACGACAAATGCTGTCTCTTCTCCTTGGTGCCATGGAAGAAAGATGAAAGCTCTCAAAAGACATCGCAGCTAAATGCTACTTGTAAAGTTCACCTCTGCACAGATTTTGACTGGTAAACCTGCACTCGAAGGCCACTTCACCAGCATTTTGCGCCCGTGCCTGCGCCCACACCTGCCACCACCACCACTCATGTCAGCCCCCCTACCCCGAGATGGAAATATGCTAGTTGCTTTGGCCTAGACAATGAAGGTACCACAGCAAGAAAGATGTGTATCTGACCTTCTTCCTCAGAGATAATGATAATTGGATCTCTATCAAGCTGTGTCTTGTTGATGTTCGTGGTGGTTCGCCATCTGGCACTAACGAAGAAAAACAGACCTTCCGTCCAGCCAGCAGCGCAGGTTTGCAATTCTATCTTGATAGACTACATTTCTGTAACGGGAATGTGGATGTTAATTTAAACATCATCTAAAACAAAAGCGATTGTGTCTTAGAGGCGTGTCTGCTATTTCACTGGTGCTCGACCAAAACGGCTAGCTAAAATGAATTTATCACCACCACTGGATCCCCCCTCGGTTTTGAATTTCTTACTATTTCCTCCCCAGTCACCACATTCCTATTGCTGCTGCAAGATAGTATTATACAGATTTCTCTTCAAGTTTAATTTATAATACAGATAATTCAGCTTTTTTAGATAGGAAATAAGTATATAATAAACTATCTAAGCTAGAGTAAGAAGAAGAATAGTAGAATAGAAACAGTATATCTATTTTTAATAATCTAATTAGTAATAAATATATAGTTTTTCAGCTATTATATATTATAACTAAAATATATAATCTAAACTGAGCTGTAATTATATATATTTATATATATTTCTTACTGTAAAAGTAATAATTTTATAAAAAATTAAATTTTATTAATATTATTAGAATTTTCTGATTAATTCTTCTAGATAAAGATAAAGAAGATACTAATACTTCTCTTAATTATTTTTTTCTAATTTAAAAAGCTTATTTCTGTATACTTTTAGGTAACAGTTAGAATAGTCAGATTAATAACTACTTAATCTGAGTATATTTTAATTATACTAGAGTCTAAATAGGTATAGTAGGTAGGTCTTAGTATTAAGAACAGTTAAGATAGTTAACTGCTTGTTTTTTAGCTATACTGCAGTCAGGTATAAAAATTTCCTTAACCTGGCTATAACCTGGCGGTCAGGTATAAAAATTCCAATTAACCTGACCTGACCTGGCTGTTAGCCACTCTAAGTATAGTAACTTACTATTAACTAAGATTTATCTTAAACTAAAATTTCTAAATTTTTAAGATAGTTAGATCTCCGCTACTTTTTTATAAAAAATTATATTAAAAAAAATTTAATTAAAATATTTCTAATTAATAATAATAAGAATATTACTGATAAACTTACTAAGCTTCTACTAGTATTAAAATCTTATAAATAAAATATATATCTAGATCTTATACAGATAAGAGGAATAGCTTCGCTCTGGATATTATAAAAAAATACATTCAAGCCGCGCCGGCGCGCGCACGCCCCTGTTTAGATCTAGCGCCACTGCAGGTAGTGAATCTTCTGCCCCCCTGCCTCAGAGCCTTTCTCACCTCCACGTAGTGTTAGGCTAGATAGAGCATATGATGCATTTAGTGGTCGTTTCCAGCCTGTAGGAGCTCCCATAGGTTTTAATATCAAGCCTAGAGCAGGCCGCAGAAATGGTCTGCACAGATCTTTCTAGCTCTATTAATGCAGAAGCTATTTCGCCGCGATAATCACTTTGTTGCTTGGCAATGCAGAAGTCTGTCAACTAGAAAAACCAGATCCTGGAAAAAGGCGGCGAGTTGCCGGCTGTAAGCTAGAGATCTTGTGGACGACGCTTGGTTCGACTTCAGGCTATTCCATCGGGGCGTGAACCCAATGATTGGGTCTCATACGCTGCTTTTATTGTTCCTCTACATACCGAGCCTCATCGGAATAAATATTTACGGCATATTAGCACATCTACGGAGTCCAAAGACCACAAAGTGGATGTGAAGGGGGGTTGAAAACACAGATATGGGTGGGGAGGCTTTTTTTAGAGCCATGTCAAATGGCGCCTTTCATGAGGAAACCAGCAGCGGTGGTATCGCTCCAGCAGACGTGAATGCATTTGTGAGGCTCGGGTTCGCCAACGTCCGCTAGTGGGAGGTAGGCGTTTGTTCCAGGGGGGTCGATCGACGACATCTCGTGGCATGTTAAGACTTTGCAAGAGAACATCAGTCCTCCCCTTTTTATGACCAGAATATCCTTGACATAGTGGTAGTTGCAATGAAATCGAACAATAGATGATTGGTGATAGACCTGTCACTATGTTCATTTCGAGTGATGATTGCAAAATTTTATTGTGGCGGGATATTTGGATATAGTAAGAAATTAGTCTGAAGGTGGGATAGTGCTGATAATATGGTGATCATTCTACTCTTCCCTTCTAGTCAACATAACAGACAAGTTTTCGATGAGTTTATCAAGTGTTAATTACAACTCTATTAAATAATATACATCACCAATGTCACATAAACCTCATTACATCGAACATCCTCCTCTCCCCTTCCACCTCATCTCTTCAAACAAATCTTATCAGACACGATCTAAACCCTAATCCCCTACGCAACAGGAGTCCTCGACGGCACTGCGCCAGTACTCAACCTCAACTTCGCCCCCCTAGACGAGGGAACCGCGGTGGTCGTCCCATTTCCATTCCCATGTCCTCCCGAGAACCCATGAGTCTGGATCGGATACGGCGCGGTAGCGAGCGTAGTCAGTGCGACTTCGGGGTTAGGGTTAGCGTCACTGGTTGGTACTACCTTAGTGATGGTCTTGGTTATTCCGCTGCATGTCTCGATGAAGACTGTCTTGGTGAGGAACAGCGTGGAGGCTTTCTTGGTTTCGGTAACTGTGACGGTCTTGATGGAGGGTTCTCCGGTCGCGTGGGGAGCACCGGGATCGATGATCTCGGTTTTGGCGGATGGGTTGATCCGTTGAGGGGGAGTGCCTGCACCTGCGCCAGCGGCTTTTCCGGCTCCGGTACTGGATTCGGTGGATCCGGCGGAATGTGCGGGGGTTACGAGGTAGACCGTGCTAGACACGACGAGGGTCTCGGTGGTAACGTAGGTGCTCTTAGCTGAGGCGGGGCAGTTGGGCACGGTGGTGGGGCAGGCGGTGATGGTTGAGGTCCGGGTGGTGAGGACGGTCGAGGTGGTGTGTTCTTCCGTGTCTGGGCCGGCCGTGGGGACAGCTGTGGGAATCTCGGTCAGAGGGCAGACGGTGGTCGAGACGACAAGGGTTTCGGTGGTCAGGAAGGTGGTCTTGCTGCGGGCGGGACAGTCCGTGATGGAGGAGGGGCAGGCGGTTATAGTCGCCGTGCGGGTCGTTAGGACAGTGGATGTCGTCAACTGAGGGGGGGTTCCTGTGGAAATGGTCGAGCCACCAGCCGGGTGGGTGGCTCCAGGAGAGACATGAGAGATATTGCTGATGCCGGCTGGGTGGGCGGGGGAGATCCTTGCGGAGCTGTAAGGTGGAACCGGGATCGAGGAGGGTCTGACCCGCTGCGAGAAGCTGGATGCGACGGGGGAGCGAATCGGGGTGGGCCGGATGAGGGGGGAGGTGCGGATGGCGCTCAGGGAGGGGACGAGTCCGGATGAGCTGGGCTTGGGTCTCGATGAGGGGACCGAAGGCACCGAGGCACGGGATGAGGGGATTGCGCGGGAGCTGGGTGCGACGGGGGTAAATGAAACGGCAGAGGAGCTGGACAGCACGGCAGCAGTCGAAGAGCGATGGGGTACCAAGACAGCAGGAGACGAGGTGACTGGGGTCGAGAGAGTAGGGCTCGAGGCGGCACGAGACGAAGCAACAGGAGATGAAGCAATGAGAGTTGAAGCAACAGATGTCGAGGCAGCACGACTTGAGGCCACGGGAGACGAAGCGACTGAAGACGGAGCCACAGAAGAGGGAACAGCAGAAGACACAGCACTGGAGACAGCAGCACTGGAGACAGCAGACGACGCTACCTGAACAGCACTCGAGGAGCTCAAGACAACCGCAGAAGAAGTGAGCGCCGGCACCGAAGTAGTCACAACAGTACTAGTGGCCACAGACGGAGTCGGGGTAATTGTAACCGTCATCGTGCTGGTACTGCACGATGTGATAGCCTGGCCGTTGCTCATCTGGATGTTATCGATATCAATGGCATTCCCTGTATACACCGCAGTCGACTGCTGGCAGTAAGAATAAATCTCAAGCAGATGCTGGCCAGAGGAAGTCGGGGTGAAAGTCGTGGAGAAAGTAGTCCACTGCATGCCGGAAGAAGTGACGGTGGCTGAGGTCGAACCAATGGAGCTCCCAAAGCTGTTCATGTACCAATAGAGACGGCAGGAGAGGGCGGCACCCTCGGAGTTGGGCTTCACGCGCCAATCCAGAGAGGCTGTGTAGGTGGAGCCAGATTCCATGTTCTCGAGGTATTGGTAGAACAGGATCCCGGCACGGGTTTGGCTGCCCGATGACTCCCTATATAGGATGGGGGCTTAGTGGGATGGTTCACAATGGAGGGAGGAAGGGCCGTACAGGTAGTAACTGCCATCCGGGGCATCGCCAGCAACCACTGAGCCGGTGGTTCCGCTGGCGTATCCCCAGTCGGTGAATCCGTCTTCGAACGACGGGTTCTGCACCACGTTGGTGGTGGTGCTGCAGCTCACGACTGTGGATGTTGTCACGCTGACCTCCGCGGTCAATGTAGTGGTCGCCTCAGGGACCAGTATGGTCAGGGCATGTGTACCAGGGGCGAGTGCGGTTAAGAGGACCGCTCCTCGGGCCATCCATTGAGCTTTCATGGTAAATGAGTGTATGGAGGATCAACAAAAAGAAACGAGAGATCGAAAGCGAGAGGAGTATGAGAAGACAGAAAGAATGACGGCCTCTACTCTTCGAAAGTGGTCCAAGGCAAGGTTCATATTTAAACACCAGATCCCGGCTCTTCTTTCCTCGAGCTGAACGCCGCAGGCAGGCTGTCCCTGGCTGGCCTGGACTATTGTTGCGATCGAACGCCATCATCGGCTATTTTCTCCCAATCCTGACGGGTGGATCTGGGAGACAGGGTTTGGCTGACATGGCAAATCCGGCCGACGTGAGAATCCCTACTATTTCCACCCACTCCTGAATAAATAAGGGGGTGTTGTCTATCATATTAGAGACGAGTTCTCAATATCAATAACCATATGTAAATCATCAACCACAGCACACTCAAGCATCAGCTCTACCACCCAACCCTCGCCACTGGAACGATCGCATCGTATAGACCCACCATCGGCTTTCCCGAGATGTGGCTTAGCGTCCCCTGGGCTGTCAGGTACACCCGTTTCTGTTTAGCTGCACGCCACAGCTTGCCCAAGCTGGCGACATGACAAATTTTTCATTGGTGGGAAAGGGGGCCGATCAGAAGCCTCAAGAGAAAAATCCCCGAAGCCCGCTGACTATTGAAAAAATCCCGGATTTAAGCTCGTTAGGCTATGCTCCAAGCACTGGATGATCAGCTGTGCCTGAGTGCATGGTCCGATTGGTTGGTCGGTCAGTCCCTGGCTATCCGTCGGATCGGAGCTGAGGGTTTAGGACCGACCATTCTCTCTAACCATGATACGGGGTTGGGGAAAGTCCCCAGGGATGTCTCCATGGTAGCCACGTGTTGATCGGATGGATCGCCCCGGTACCTGAACCGTCTCGTATTTCAATTTGGAATCTTTCCTCGTGTTATTTGGTCCGATCATATGAGGAACCATAAGATGAGTCAATCGCCAACCCCCAGCCAAAATCCCTAGTCACACCCCTTAATCTATAAATGCGAATCCTCCCAACATCTACACTCTCTTTTCATCCAGAATAAGCTCCAGCAGAGCTCTCTGCAGGCGAGAAGCTCCATCCTCCGAAATCTGATGATGGAAGGCCAGCCGTCCACTCGGGAACGCAAGCAACCCATGTCTCTTGCAGTAACTCACTAGAGCCTCTCCACGAACACCCGTCTTCTTCAAATCTATGACGATCATGTTCGTGTCGACTGGCAACAAAAACTCATACCCGATCCGATGGAGGTAGTCTGCCACGCGGCGGGTCAGGGCATGGACCCGTGGGAGTAGAGGGAGGCTGTGGTCCAGTGCGGCGAGAGCGGCGGCGGCCATCATTCCAGTCTATTCTTATCAGTGTCTGCGTTGCGATAAAGTATATTTTTCAAAAGAGGATTTACCTGTCTCGTCGCACCACCGAACATCTTCCTAAACCACATAGCACGATCGATGAATTCTCTGCTCCCAACGATGACGCTTCCCATCGGGGCACCACAACCCTTGGAGAGGCAGATACTGGCACTGTCAAAACAATCCAGATACTCCTTCGCAGTGATCCCCTCCGCAGTCACAGCTTCAAGTAGCCGTGCTCCATCGAGATGCATGACTATGGGGCTTCGACCCCGCGGGACGCGAACGTTGCGAACATAATTGGAGATCTCTCGGGCATGTTTGAGCGGTAGAATTGCGCCACCAAGTGTATTCTCGAGTGAAACTACCCGTGTAGGCGGGAAATGGACTATGCACTGTCAGTAAAGATCGGGCGTATCTCGAAGAGAGGGGCGGGGGCCGGGTACAATTTCCTTCCTCCACGATCCTATCCTTTACATCATCCAGGGTGAGATGAATTCCATTTTTCGGTTCCACGCCTGTGACTGTCGCCTGCGACAGAAGCGGAATCGCACCCGTCTCCCAGACTTGAACGTGGGCGCGGTAGTCGAGCAGGATCGTGTGAGGCGGTTGGTGGAGATGCGTCCGCAGACAGATCTGGTTGCCTTGGGTCCCGGACAGGACGAACAGTGCTGCTTCTTTGCCGGTCAATTCTCGGATTCTTTCTTGGAATGCATTTACCGCTGGGTCTCCCCCTTCGTCGTAGATGTCGTCTCCGAAGGTGGAGGCATTTATTATTGCCTTTGCAACACATGTCAAGATTCATCTCCATTGGCTCGAGCGGGTACATACCTGCATTACTGGCTCGGTAGGGACAGTCACAGTATCAGAGCGGAAATCCCCCGCGGCTCTCTCGATAGCTTGTTCGAGAGACCTCGATACAACATTTCCGGGAGTACCATTCTCTTGCTTGAGGTTGAGGTGGACGTCTCGGCAATATCCAGACAGCTCAGAAGAACCTTTTGTCGGGGCTTTTCCAACTTTGAGCACGGCTCGACCTTTCATTCCTCCTAAAGGGTGTCAGTTCATAGTTGATGGAAAAGCGGTCTTTTGTGGGACATACCATTTTCCATTTTATCATATATATTTTGAAGCTCCGCGAAGTCGACCACGTTGTACTGAACACTGAAGCCAGCTCGGATAAGAATGGCAAGTGCTTCTTCAGTCTCGTATCTGTTGCCTACGTACGATCCCTTGATATTTATTTTCTGAGTCACCATCGAGAAGATATTGGTGGATAGCTTTCCGGGTGGAAGGCCGACGGCGACGATGGTTCCTCCGGGACGGATGTACTTCAACATTCGTTAGCTTTTTCTGGTTTGGTTGAATAGTAAAAAGAGGCAACTGGTTACCTGTGTAGCCTGGTGAAACGGCTCCTCGACAGATGAGACAATCATCGCAGCGTGTGGTCCACCACCCGTAACGCGCTTTACTTCCTCCGCGACGTTTGATCCTTTATAGTCGACAAAGTAATCCGCTCCGAGGTCGTACAGACACATTCCCCTCTTCGCAGATCCGGATGATAGAGCCAAGACCTTGTGTCCGCATGCTTTGGCGTATTGACAGGCCAGGGATCCAAGGCCTCCGCCCGCACCGACAATCGCTAGATGGCTGACTTAGTGGAGATTATGAGATGCGTCTCGTCTGGGCCTACCAATGATCTGGTCCGGCTGGACATTACTTTCTTTGAGGGCCTTGTATACGGTGATTCCAGCACACAGAACCTAGTCCCGTCAGCCACTATTTAAAAGAATATCGACATGGTGATCATACCGGAGCCGCAGCCTCCAAAGAAATCCCCGGTGGGATGCGAACCGCATTATCCGCTTTGCAGATACAGTATTGCTGAAAGGTCCCATCAACCATATACCCCGAAAGCTGGAGCTTTGGACACAGGGGCTGGTTCCCGGTTGAGCAGAACTCGCATATCCCGCAGGTTCTGTTGATCCACTATCGCATTTGTTACCACCAGTGAGTCCATGGACTTTTGAGAATTATTTTACCTGGATTCCGACCAAATCTCCAATACGAAGGTCGTGCACTTGGGTTCCGAACGCTGCGACTAAGCCGACGCCCTCGTGGCCACCTAAGATAATCAGAATTTTGAGCGTAAAGGTAGGGGAGGTGTGACTTACCAACGAGATTTTCTTTCGGTGTCGCGGGGAAGTCACCTGGAAATTTAAGCATCGGCGGATAATCTTTGAGCAAGAAAGGTCCCAACCTTTGCATGCGTGGAGGTCGGTATGGCAAACGCCGGAATACTCGATCTGGACTAGCACTTCGTCTGGACCAGGTTTGCCGACGGGGATTTGTTTGAGCTCGATGGCTGAAATTGTTAGCATGATCGTATGAATAGGGGGAGTTGGGCGTACTTTGGCCCCGAGTTTTGAACACATGAGCCCATTGCATGGAGGGGAGCATTTGGCCGTTTGTGTGACCATTTGTGAGGTAAGACATTGTAGGACACTTTCAACTGAGTAAATTGTTGTTCTGTGGTAGAGAATCTCGACTCTGTTCGATACTTTTCTGATTGATGGAAGTTATAGAAAGCGACTGGGATTTTATAAATTTATGTTGAGACTTGGCTGTCAAAATTATGGAATAGATTTCACTGCTGGTAGGAGTTACTGATACTCACTAACAGCCTTTGTCAGTTAATCGCACCAACAGCTGGCTGCTTGAATATGGTTACATCCACCACTACTACTTCGAGCCACCTACATCTACAGACTGCTGTTTGGGCTCCTTACAGCCACAGCTCCTTGCAAAGCATGTAGACGTGGTGACATTCCTCTTGTATCTCTTTCTTTTCTTTCGCCTTCCCACTTTGTAGTACAGGATCAAGAGCAATACCCAATGGGTCATCTACAATAGAGCATCGTGTCTCCTCGGAACATGTTCCCGATATCCATACAGAATCCTCCCAATAGGCAAGGAAGACAGGGGATGCGGGATTGCAGATATCTTGTGCAGCTGGTTCGTTCTGTAAGTGTTGGATATGTCGCATACCGTTGCCTGTCAGATACATTGGCCTTGCGATAATCAATTCCTGTAAATGCCAAGGGGCTAGGAAGTACAGTTGGTTCCTCCTTGTCTGTGTAGCGTTATACATCAGGCTATAGATCATCATTGCATACATACCGTAGCATAATTAATCGTATGAGCAGCATCGCAGATAACGGGGATGATGACAGGATAGAATACATTGATCCTACTGTAGTTTATGTTTAGGTATCCTGGACTCTCATGGGACGGATTCAGATGTATGTCCGATGTCAAATTTACATCAGTAGTAGTCTTATTTTAGGTTAATGTCCACTCCCGCGAATTTCCATTCGAATTAGGCATGACTACAAAACTAAGCCACTCAAGCCTCAAAATATGATTACCCGTGACATACCATGGTAACCATCATACTCACTACTCCCAAAATTTCCCCCAAGGATAAAGAAACGCCCACCCCCTTCTATCCAGACTTCTATGACACCGACATCGAATCACAACCACGTACCAGAAACGTGCATCACAAAGATCCAGAAGACTGCTGATCGGAGATATACCCTCCAATCTGATACGTGGAGGACGGATCTGAAACATTGCAAGGAGCCAAGTCTTGTGCAACATAGATTGTCATTATGCGCGCACACTAGCTTGGCAAGGATAGCCCTGGGGATACTACACAAGAAGCTGCAGTATAACCGTTGATCGATAACATGCGGTGTGTATACCCAAAAGCAGCATCTCTCGTCAAAGTCCATTGACAGACCGCCATCAATCATATGCCAGCACCCGAGTATCTGCGCCTATCATGGCCTCAAGGAATCCTGATACGGTGTCGGCTAACTTTCCTCCATTCTTCCGTGACGGCACCTGCATCCTTGCTTCGGAAAGGACCCCGGTCCGCCTGACTGACTGATATGCATCCCCCCGGCCCTTGAATGTTAATTATCCCCGGTCGGGCTAGACACGCAAGGGGGAACTTTCGACGTCGATCCCGGATTCTGTTTCCGAGAAAACCACAGACTACGATATGATATGATGCCCGGTATCGTGTGGTCCTTGCATTGCTCTTCAATTGCCGATTCACATCCTGTGCAAGAGCATAAGTCCCTCATAGGCGTACAGGGGCATAACCCTATTTGACGATCTTGCTGCGCTTCAAGATGGGACAGTTTTCTTTCCTATATTGTTTTGGTGGATCTTCACAACAAAGGCTGGCTTATTAGGCGGCGCCGTTATCCAAACAGTCGATCGTCTTTGGTGCGGGTGAATACTTCCAGCCCTTGCAGATATTCCCGCGTACAGAACATTCGACGCTGATCATCGGATTCTCGGCAAAGGGCGAGTCGAACAGGTGACTGCGCAATGATATCTCAAAATGGCAACCTTTCTATTCGTAGGTTTTCATCGGTCGATAATCATGGCCTAGGAGGGCGGTCATGTGACTGCAGGTTACCCCTCACTCTCATAAGTGCGCAATGATAGTAACCCCTCAACAAGTCAAGTTCATCATAGATATTATCAAATACGACCTCATAATTACCCACCTATTACTCCAACCTAAATACCGCAGATACTTCATCATCCTAACAAACTTTTCCCCCGCCATGATCACAGTATATCCTCGACCCAAGAACATTTCCCACATGAAACGAATTTTACCCCCGCCTCATCATAGCCCTGTAAGTACACTGGTTTTCCATCAATTGGCTGGATGGTGTAGTTGGTTATCACGTATGCTTCACACGCATAAGGTCCTGGGATCGAGCCCCAGTCTAGTCATTTTTTTCTTCCCGAGCCTTTTTTGTTTGCCCTAACCCTAATCGGGATGGGGTGCGGAGTAGCTCTGTCGTGTATCGGGAGTCTTTCTTTGAGGATTGAGACCTTCTTCTTCCTCTTTTTTTTCTTTTATAAAGAAGGAAGTATTGTGCACGGTTGTATTAGGCTTGATAATCTCTGGTCGCTATATACTATAGTGGAAAAGTGTGGGTAGTGGAAGAGTTCAGTTTGTGAATAACAGTCGACTTACCGCCAATCGTATGTATATTCAACCGTCCGTATCCCTGAAAAGTGCCTTTTTTCTAAAAAAAAACAAAATAATATACCCAGCAAATAAAATCAGGAAACAGAACTACTTAATGGCAAATATAAATCAGTTTACTCGAAAAATCCGCTATGCAAAAGTCCCCCAATCCAAAGTAATCAAGAGCACTCCGGAATCGGAGTCAACAAATGGCCCGTATCCAGCGCGCTCTCCAAGTTCCGTATCGTCAGCAACTCCATCTCCCGCTTCATCTCGACAGTCGTCGTCCCAATGTGGGGAAGTAGCATGACCCTTTTATTTTCAAGAAGCTCTGGATGAATCTCCGGCTCGTTCTCGTAAACGTCCACCCCAGCAGAGCCCACCTTTCCTGTCTTCAGAGCCTCCACCAACGCCGTCTCATCCAGAAGGGAGCCGCGGCCCGTGTTAATGATAACCACACCGTCTTTCATTTTCCGAAATTCGGGACCTGAGATGATGTGTCGTGTCTTTGGGGTGGCGGGGAGGTTTAATGGGAGGTTTAAACTCAAGATATCGGATTGCTGGAGGATTTCGTCGAAGGTTACGTAGGATGCGCTGCCTGCTTTTATTAGTGGTGCAAAACGAAAAAACCCAAGCATTGGCCATACCCTCTTTCTCCTCCGGAAGTCTCGATCGATTATGATAGATGATCTTCATCCCGAACCCGGTCGCCCGACGCGCAAGAGCCTTTGCAGTATCAGCCTCGGCACTTCTTTTGAAAGGTCTACTCCGAACTAACCTGCCCAATACTCCCCATCCCCAGAATCCCCAACATCTGGCCCCCCCCCCCCCCCCGGATCCCTCCCCAGTGGTCTATTCCCCTTCCACCGTCCCCCGCGCACAGCTTCCAGCGGTATCATCGCATACCGCAATGCTCCTAGCAAAAGAAGCATCGCGACGTCTGCCGTAGCGTTCGCGACGACGTCCGGGGTATTTGAGACACGGATCCCGCGCACAATACAAGCGGGGATGTCCATTCCATCGTATCCCGCCGCGTTTAGCGCAATGTATTTTAGTGTGGGGGGCAGATGGTGGATGAGTTCGTGGTCGAAATGTCCGGTATGTGTTGTTGAGCTGGTGCGGTAGAGGCCGATAACGTTGCTGTAGGAGCCTGATACGCAGTTGGAGAGGAATTGGGGTCGGGTGCCGTGGAATTGCATGAGGTTGTATTTGCTTTGCAGTTGGGTCCATTCGGGTTGGCAGTGCTGGAGGTGGCCGATTAGGAGGAGGGATGGTTTTGCGGGGGACATGGCTGCGAGGGATCTGGGTAGCATTTTTGCGCTGATTGAGGGAGGAGGGGAAGGAGGGGTTTGGCTTAAAGTAATGGAGTAGGAGGATGGGGTTCGAAGATGGGGTTGAGGATGGGGTAGATAGATAGGCGGGCTGATTCCTGGCTGATTGCGGATACGAGCCGGGGAATCACCTCATCGCATCGGGGCCTTCCCGTCGGCTAACCAGCGCCTTGCCGAGTCGTCCGCGGACCGGTCCGAGACACTGTTTCAGATACTCCGGGACCAGGGTGTCGACGCTCGGGATGTCTGCATTTCCCCGCCATGTGTTTGTTAGTCGCATGATCTGCGTTGGGAAGGATCTTCCATACCTCGCGCGTGGGGGCGATCATTTATGACTGTGGTCCACTTGAGACTGTGCGATGAATATGTCATGATTTGGTAGACAGGGGGTGGTTGGTTGCGATTTATAGCTGGTGTTGGTTGCGTTTCTGATGCAGTGTAGGGTTACGCGCTGCGTGATGCTTCGTTGTGAGACTGGATGATAGCGCAGCTCTGGATGGAGGATCCCAATGGGCTTCAAACTGGTCGGAGTGGGTGGTGGCTTCTTCCATTCGAGCCTTCCCTGCCTTCCCTGTTGGGAGTTCCTGGTGTAGCTTCCCGTTGCGACCTGCGCGATGCTATCCTCATCTCCAACCCCGGCTTCAGTATCACACAACATCTGCTTCCGATCACTTACGGCATTGTTACCTCTCTAGTGTCTGAATACGACAATCATCCATCCTTCAGATCCTCTGCCACATTGTTACCTGTTTTAGTAACAAAATTCAAAGAGTTACATCCATTCTCACTTCCATCATGTTACCAGCCGTCTCCGTCGAAGATCCATCCCAATACTCGGCCAACACAGAGGACTCCACGGAAAGCGGCAATGCCTGCGCTCACGAGCTACTTGAAAGTGTCAGCTCCCTGTCGCTCACTCCGCATACACACACCCCAGAGCCCGCTTCTCAATACGCTGCTGAGCTCAGGTGCTTTTCCGAACCCCCTCCGGACCGCAACTTCATTCTCTATATATTCCATGACTACGATACGGTCGAGAGTTCCCGGGGTAGAGACCTCTTTCAGAAACTGGCAGATTCCATTGATGTGCGGATTGCTTTGTCGGCCTCCGATTCATTGAAATATATCCACAAGCGACCCCGGGCGGTCATCCTCGCGGATAGGAATGGCATCGCCTTGGAAAGGAACGAAATGGTTGCAAAGGCGCTGTCGGTTTACGTCCTGTGCGACGGGCGGCTCATCGTCGGCTTGGCGGCTAGCGAAAGGGTATTCTCCGGTTGGTTCGACGAGTTCTTTCGCGAGGGGTTCAATGTGCACTGGAGCCGAGGAGATCACTGCATGACGGAGTACAAATTGAAAGACGACGTTGTCCTCCCTTCCGGGGTCGACCCCGCGTTGGTCCGTCCGCGATTCACCATGCATGCAGTTCTCGTTAAGAACGCGCAGCCCCACGAGAAGATCTATGTGCCCGTTCCAGGCGCTAGGGATTGGAGGTTTCCCGGGGATGAGGATAAACCCGTGGATGAGTCGCAGGCCGCGGCAGTGTGGGCACCGATGGGCAGGGGGTTTGTGGCTTATTGTGGGGATCTTCATGTGGACGAGTATGCGGTCGATTTGATTCTGGCTCTGTGTGGTTTCAAACAGCGTGAAGTACACCCGAGTGGTCAAGAGGATGCGGTTATGGGGGAGAGTCCATAGAGATTCCGTGTATGCCTAACGTCTGCTTTGCGACAGAGTGGAGGGATAGAAGCCATAGCTAGAAACGCGAATTGAATCGCAGAAAAAAAAAGAAATCTATTGCTGATGATGCACGTCATGACCGAAGTATTATACAGGAGAAAAGTATTATTATGAAGGAACGCATATTAGAGACCCCGTCGAATCGGGCGCGAGGGCTCAATAGGTATTATAAGGAAGGTGGCTGGCGAGGGCGATCGAAGAAGCAAAAAGGGTATTGGCAAGAGGGTCCCGTCGTCTATTTGTCGCCGACGCAGCTTCCGCAGCAGCTGCAGCAGTGGCAGCAGAAGCAGCAACTATACAAGAGCAAGAGGTGTCAGCGATGCGATGCGGGGTCAGGAAGTCAATCTTGGGATCTGCCGAGGGGATCGTCACTCACGCATCCTCGGGACCGTCACCACCACGCAGGCGCAATTCCATTCCTTCGCCGAGCATCTGATATCCGCCGTGTTAGTCGAGCTCATTCCTCCCTTGTCATCATCGTCGTCGTCAACATACCGGCTGGTCGGTGACCACCTCGTCCGTCGTGGGGCCCGCCGGGCTCTGGGGCTGGATCATGGTCAAGGTGTTGGCATCCCAAGTCATCTCGGGGACCTCATCCTGGGCGGAGGGGCGGAAGAAGCTGAGCAGACTGTCGAACATGATGGCGATGTGGAATGGAGCGGGAATGCAATGCGAGATGCGATGCGAGATGCGGAAAGCGGGAAGCGGCGGAAGGAAGTTTGTTTGTTGGAAGGGAAATCGGACGGCGAGAAGCGAGGATCGGCCGTGATGATCGATCACCAGAGGAGAGCGCAACGAGCGAGCGTGACGAAAAAAAAAAAAACCCCCCACTAAAAAAGAGCGTGAAGATACGGTAGTAAGAAGCAGCGGATAAGCAAAGCCAAGGAGAGGGATGGAGTAAGGGAAAGGAGGAGGAAGAGGAGGCGAAGGGAAAAAACCGGACGAGAGGGAGGAGGGCGGATTACGGAAAGGGTTAAATCGACGCCATCGACGCCATTTAGATTGAGGGGCCGGGCTTTGCAGGGAAGGAGGAGTCACGACAGCACCGGCGATAAGGTGGCCCCCTCGACGAAGCTTGGCCCAATCGGCCCTCCCCAGGCGCCCTTAGTGGCCGAACCATTGTGAATGGCCTCGTCGCCTGCTGCCCTCCGCTGCCAGGGCCCGCCCGGACGTACGTAACTGGCGGAGTCGGGTCGTCGCGCGTTCGCTTTGAACTGGCAGTCTGGCACATACGGGTACGAGGACGCACACGTACACCACTGCCGCGGCGGAGGGAGGCATGCTGGCCTGGTGGAGTTGGAATGCGCGGAGCTGAGTCGCGTCGATGGTCTACTCCATCCATAGTCTGACTGTGTACTCTGTAGTTTGTGCACTGTGCACTGTACACAAAAGGCCAGCTCACTCTGGGTTAAACACTTTCCCCCAAGAGAGAGCCTGAAACGATACAGCAGACATTATTATTAGTGAGGGAGCAAGGCTGCAATGCAAGTGCAAGCAAAGAGTAGGACGGAGGATCCTCGCGCGCGCCGTGATGATTGGGCAGTCCTGCAACGTCAAAAGCTGGGGGGTCAATCCGGCTGCGACCCGACGGATAGCATCGACCGCGGATGCCGAAGGTTCTGGCCAGAGTGGCAGAGCTGACGGACAGAATCGAACCCAGAAGACAGGAGAAGACAGAAGACGTTCTTGGGGTTCGAAACGCGAGGTCCGGAAAAGTCGAAGGCGAGGGCTTCGGCGCTACTGCCCACTAGAGCCAATAGCGCGGGTGAGCGCCGCCGCTCCACCAATGGGGCCGCGTTGTGACGCGTTGCGCCCCGCTGGCGTCAATGTTTACCCGGTGCGGCGGCCGGATTGGCTGGCCAGGGGGAGACTAGGCCTGTTTGGGGATCGTCTCCAGGCACCGACCGACAGAGTCAGCCGGATTGGTTCGACATAAACATTGTCATTCAGTGGTAGATATCCTTCTTCCACTGCCGGCTGACTGTGCTGTCGAATTATTAAAGAACTCCTGGATTATAGTTGTGTGGGTACGAAGGAGTCAGGGGTAGGACTCCATTCAATCTAAATCTAAAATATATGCAGGCTCAGGAGTCAAGCATCAGTGATTCGAAGCAGATTTCTTCATGTGACATGTATAGATACTCGGTCCCAGGAAGCGGATGAGATGGCATGACAGGCGCGGAATATGCGGAATGCTAAGCTAATTATGCAATCGGATTCTCTATCTGCAACACGGCAACACCAGCAAACTGCATCTGCATCTGCCTCTGCATACACTTGTGTTTCAACGCAGGAGAATTTGTTAATAATAGCATCGCTGTCTATTTTTGATGCAGGGGTCGGAGGATAGCCAGTAAGCTATTACTTGCTTACTGCTTAAGCCTGAACATCACTCACTTCGCTCTCTGCTACTCCATTTTTACTTTTTTTTTTTTTTTTTTTTTCCACTACGGAGTACTTCAAAATTGCTATGATAAAAACAAGATACATTCTCTTGACCATGTGTTCGCCTCATAATCATCCCATCTGCACTAAACTCGTGGGGCAGGGCGCAGGATACCAACCGCCATCGACGAATCTCTGATCGTCTCTCCTGCTGCACTGTAAGACGGCATGACATAGCTATAAACTCATGCAAGTGAAAATCAAGCAAAATGACACCCATCTTCAAAAACAACCATCCAGAATCCATATGGTTAGCTGATCAACACACCTAAGCTATCTCGGAGTTAGCCAACCCGCAACACACACGCGCGCCTCCTATTCCCAATGTCCAACAAGGTAGTCAACTCCGATAGGCAGCCATATCCCACTTCATTCCCCAGTTTTCTAGGTACACACAGTATCCACTTCTATACAGCGCGCATGGCACGGAGAATACCTAGTACTGGTCCATGGTTGGTGTGTTTTAGATTTAGTCGCTGCAGCCGATCACAGGATTTGGTCAAGCTTTGGGGCTGATGCTAAGCTTTGGCGGTTGGCGGTTATTCTGGTGCCTAATCTTATCCCAGGAGGAAGGAATTGGGGATGGAATGGTTTGGGACGGGGCGTTTCGGGTTGATTTCTTGGTTCAGGCTTGGACTATTGGGACCAGGCGAGACGGGGGGCTTGGGGATGGGGGGACTAGATATCTAGCCGTGTTGGCTACCCATGTTTACTTTGATGGTTTCTCGGTCTTGTTGTGATTTGTGACAAACTGAACCGCGGGGTTTTCACTTTGAGTGTTCACTTTGCCCTAACGACCGACATGTTTAGGTTGGTGGTGGGCACAGAGTCGACTTGGCGGGATATAGTCTTTACCGGGTAGAATGCAGTTATAGGGTACGGCTAAGGGGGACTGGAATTTACCATTCTAAAGCTCTTGAGATGTTATTTCCAGCCTGGTATGAGGCTTCTCACTGCCTCAGTGACTGGAATTGCCTGGTTGAAGGGGCCTCGGTCCTCAGTCCTCAGTTTAAGGTTTGGACGTCCGTCTGTCTCCAGCAAACAAAGTTATGAATTGAAGTGACAGGTTGAATGACAGTTTTCACTTCAGATGGGAACTCTGCCGTCTGATGCGCGTTGTCTCAGTTCAGTCCTAGGATCTGCAACTTGGCAGAGTGCTCTCCTGGAAGGGTCGTGACTGATGCTACCCTGGCAATTGGGTGTTTTGCGGGTAGGATGAGTGCAATGTCTAATACTCGCTATGTCGCTATGTGACTGGCTCTGCCCTGATTCGATGGTCACGATCTGACACAACGGCCTCACAGCTGCAATTTCCAGCGTGCCAGGCAGCTTATCTGATTTTTGCCTGCAGACAAAGGCATTCTTCCCACGGCCCTCGTGATGAGAACGCCACACCCCGGGGCAAGGGAGCCTCAAAAATGAGCGACGGCGGACCCGTCCCGCCGGGTGAACCATGGCGGGTTCTGCAGAGTCGACAGGAACAGGGCAGATCCGTCCCTGTTCGGAAGGTGGCACTCCCAACGGGGCCACTAGCCACTGTTGTTCGAGCCATTGGCCAATCAGCGGCGCACCGCCACAGCCAAGCCGCCGATTATTGCCACGCAGGCCATGGTAGGGTCCCCGGACTAAACCCGAAAGCGACAACCGGGTGTTTCAGACTGAGCCAAAATGACTTCAGTCGCCTCTTTTCTCGCTGCCAGTCCCTGGGCGGATTGCCTCAATCAGGAGGCATCGTCACCAGCATGGATTATCCCTCACGAGGGTCGATCTCTCCTCAGTCTCCTGAAAGCCGGGGTACCCCTTGATTGTTCTTCGTGACCTCGTGCGTCGCGACCAACACCCGGCAAGCCGCCAGCATGAACTCCCTCAAGAGTGAATACGAGATGGGATATCAGAGGATGGAAGACTCTGCGGACCGCCCAGCACGCCCCCTGTCGACCTCCAACCCATTGCTGCTGCGCCCCCGGAGCCCCGGACCCTGGGGTTCGGGCTGGGCCTGGGAGATTCTCAGCTGTGTCATTGCCGTGGTAGCCCTCATCGCCATTATCGTCGTGCTGTACAACTACGACAATGCGCCCATGCCGGACTGGCCCTATGGCATCACCCTCAATGCCTTGATCTCGCTGCTGGTGACCATCATGAAGGCCGCCATGGTATTCCCCATCACCGAGGGCCTGTCCCAGCTCAAGTGGTCGTGGTTCAACGAGAGCAACAAGCTCAGTGATCTGTCGCTGCTAGACGCGGCCAGCCGGGGGGCTGTCAGTGCCACCTTTGTCCTGTTCCGCTTTGTCCCTCGGTAGACACCCTTGCCCTCCCCCATCACTATACATCGCTAACCGACTCCCAGCCACATGGTGTCTATCGGATGCTTCATCCTCGTGGTGGCAGCAGCCATTGCGCCGTTCGTCCAGCAAGTCCTCACTATCAAGTCGCAGCCTGTGCGGTCACCCGAACAGTCATCCATCCGGGTGTGCAACACCAGCAGCTACGTCGACTACGGCGAGGGGGCCGGCCCAGGCATGAATACCGTCCCCCTCTCCACCACCGGAGCCATCTACACAGGTCTGTACCAGAGCCAAGGCCCGAACGCCGACTCGGTCATGATCACCTGTCCGACGGGTAACTGCACCTTCGCCCCGTACCAGTCCCTAGGATTCTGCAGTCGCTGTGCCAACATCACCGGCGAACTCACCCAAGCCCCATCCTCCTCCACCGGTACCATGGCGACCTACGACTACAACCTAACCAACGGCCTCAGCTTCTCCACCTCCTGGAACAGCATGTACCTCATGAACGCCACCACGGGTCTGGACCTCGTGAAACTCAACACCGGCGACATCCCCGTCATCCTCAACTTCACGACCATCAGCGCCGCTGGCTACGGCGTTCCCCCCCAGATCAGCGCCACCGAATGCGCCCTCTACTTCTGCGTCAAAAGCTACGACGCGGGCGTCCAAAAAGGTGCCTTCAACGAAACCCTCACCTCCACAGCGACAACCTCCAACTCTTCCTCCACCGATATCACCTCCGACATCACCCTCATGCCCGAAACCTGCTACTACAACAACACCCAGACAAAAAACGAAACATCATGCACCTACGACATCAGCTGGCTCAGCCGCCTCGCCATGTCCAACACCGTCAGCCCCTTGCTCGAAGGCACGGGCTCCCTGTTCGTCAGCAACCGCCCCTCCTGGTCCACCAGCACCCTCCAAGCCGTCTACGGCACCGAAGGCGACTACAAAGACATCAACTCCATGTTCCAATCCCTCGCCTCCTCCCTCACCATCCACGCGCGCTCCAGTGTCTGCGCCGCCACCGTCAACGGCACAACCTGGACCGCCGAATCCTTCGTCCACGTTCAATGGCCCTGGCTGATTCTACCTATCGTGCTACTGGTCCTGACCCTGATATTCCTGGCCACGACGGTGATCCGCACCCGCCACCAGTTTGTTTGGAAGTCGTCGCCCCTGGCCCTCCTGTTCTCGGATCTAGCGATCGAAGCACCCCATGCGTTTGAGCGCAGCCTGGATCTGAGCCATATGGAGGAGGCATCGCGGAAGATGAACGTGTTTTTGGAGACGACATCCGGTGGGGCCAAGTTGAAGGCGGTGTTGGGGTAGTTGGTGAAGTGGTGGTTTGTATAGTGTATAGTGTACAGTGTAAAATAATAATGGATATAATATGTATGACCTGCCTTTAATACTTCGTAGTCACTTTCAGCGTGCTTGTACTCGAAAGCAGAATATGGGAAATGTCTAATATTGCCTACTAGGTACGGGGTCTGTCGTGTAGACCCAACCAAGTTTGAAAGTAATGCCAACTCAATTCTAGATCCAAAACTCGATTCAAGTACATCATTCCGCGGAACCCGGAACCAGCATGCAGTGAGTACCTCAATAAAATCGCCACAAGTACCATTTACCACGCCGCACCATAAAGAAACGCAAAAAAAGCTTAAATGATCCCTCCATTCCTACCTCGCCACTCAATCGCTCAATCCTTTGGTAGATACCCAGGTACCCAGCCAATCCCCCCTACAAAAACCACCAGAAAACCAAAACCCCACAACTTCATCAATAATTACCATTATCAATACCAATTCCTAATTACATACAACTCACCCCCTCAAAAGCTATATACTGTATCACCCGTCCAAAAAAAAAAATCACAAAAGAGTAATTTAAACCGCAACGACCTTCAACCCCGCAGCCTCGTACTCAGAGTTGTGAGCGCCATACCAGTAGACCTGCTTCTCGGCGACATCGCCGTAGCCGTCGATCGCGAACCACGCCTTGCCGCCCTGGGTCAGCTGGCCCTGCTCGTTGACGCCGAAGGCGGTGGTGTTGGCGCCCTTGGGGGTCGCGCCGGAGTGCGGGATGGTCAGCTGGATGGGCGAGACGCTGTCTTCGATGATGTACAGGGTTTGGAAGGCCGTGGGGACGGCGTCCTTGGCCGTGTAGGAGAGGCCGCCGGTCGGGCCGGAGGAGACTTTTCGTTTTGTTAGTATCCTTCCTTGTGGGGGGTGGGGGGTGGGGGGCTTGAAAGAAGAAAGGGAAGGGGGGCTTACGGATGAGCTTCTGGAGCTGGGCGGTGACGTTGCCACCGATGTAGGCGTATTCTGTATTGTTCAGTTAGGGAGGGTTCTTGGGGTTGGGGGTAGGGAAGGGAGGAGAGGGGACGTACGGCCATCGGTCAGGACGGGCTTGTTGCCGTCAGCGACCAGGGAGAAGCGCGCGGGGAGGGAGGCGGCAGCGACGGCGCTGGCGAGGCCGGCGATGGCAGCGATGGAGAACTTCATTTTGAAGTTGGGTGGTGGTGGTAGTTTGGAGAGTGGTTTGGAGAGTAGTAGAAAAGTAGAGGATTTGTTTGATGGTGAGGGTGGGGGGAAACGGGCGATTTCAGCAGGTTTATATACATCTCTGGGCCGAATGTTGAGGTCATGCCCAGCCTCAAAGATGAGACGGGTGGATATCCGATGGGGCTGGTCTTCTTCCCTTCCAGGCGGTCGATCGTCGGGACTATTGAGACATGTCTTGGAGGGGCTCGTGGCGTGGTCGGGGGGATCTTGTTGGTTAATCACATTATTCTCGTTGAGCCTCCTATTAATGACAACCTAGTATGAACGACAGATATTATAATGAGGTTCGTGAGGGAGTGTTGAAAATATTCAGGAATATTCACTGACAGTAATCCCTTTCGACGGCAACCAGCCCGGCGGCAGATACACCCATGAACCCTGTGCTTCTATTCCTGGCCTTGCCCGTTGATCGTCCCGCGGTTTCGGCCGATCTTCTCCAGGCCTGCCAGTTCGAGACGGCAGCCTTAATCCCGCCCTGAAACAGTGGGCTGGTCGGCCGAGGTCGGATCGATCATCGTCGGAAGTGTACAGCCACAGGATGGCGGGATTTGCCCTAAGCGTTGCACCACGAACTGTTCGGCAGCGTGACTAAATCGTGACATTTGCTTCGCCTCTTCCGACCCTGGCTCGCGAGAAGTGGTGCCTTGTTTCTATCGCTATGAGGCATTATTCCGGACGACGATCGATCCAGCGATCTGTCGTATGTGCCGAGACAACTGGCTGGCGCAGGCCATACCCTGATGTCGTTATATTGTGTGCTTCTCTGTGCTATTTCACCATGCGACAATTTGATCATGATAATTTCATCAACTGGATTTGTTAATTCTAGAATACTTGCACGTCTTCATTGATGCAATTATTCGAGTATCCAGACTGGCTCAAAGGCTGGAATAGTAACAGCGAACAAACCTGTTGTCCTGACTTCGATCAGTCTGCACTTCCAGAAATGCGGATCTTACCCCAAGCCCAGTAATGTTTCAAATGTGGACTCTCTGATGATGTCCGAAGAAGTAACGATGTCCTGCCAAGTCTTCACTAAGACGGACACATCCCGAAGAGAGAGAAGACTGGATGACCCCTGAGGAATAGGGGAGGGAATGATCCCAAGAATACCACGAGAATTGTCAAATCCAGGAGACTCTCACGAGCGATATTCTTCTGCTGCCGCAGTCCTCGCGAATAGCCCAGCTTGGCAAGGCTAGGCATGTTATCGCGCACGCAATGGCCGACGTTCGTCAACTGACGTGCCTTGGCAGTAACATGAGGTGATCCGGTGGGAGTGACACGCCCGATATATTTATCCTCTTCCATTCCAACTGTCATCCTGATTTCTGAGGAACTGCCTTGAACTGATTCCACAGAGAAAGCCGCGGTGCGACCGCCAGTTCTTTTAGAAATGATCTGCAAGAATGTCAACTGCCCGACACCGATCTGGACAGGATTGAAATGATGACCCGAAGACAGCACCTGCTCGTCAGCCATCTGCAGCTGATTCTACTCTCCAGTGCCAATGTTACTTTATTTTTCTGCTATGCAGGGTTAAGTCCCTCGACCAACAACCTCGGTTACTCCTCACTGTCTGCGGGGAAAACACAACTTGCCCTAACACGACTAACCCCTAAACTAAACCCCATGGGCAATCGGGATACCACCATCCAAACAACCATATAGCAAACACTATCTAGATGTTACATGGTGCCACTCGCTATCACGGGCCGTCTCCTATCTCTGACAGGCACATCCATTCCACCAACAGAGTCGCACCCTTCATGCGGGGGAGATAAGCAGCCGAGATGGCTAGATCCTCAAGCCTGCAGATCCAATGGCACCGTGGCATCGCTGCAAGCACCCGCTAGGGTTCCCTGCAGCTGCCACTGCAATCTGTGCGGGGACAGCACTGGGCTACCTTGCTATAAAGGCCGATTCCATCGCAATGCCCCAACAACCCAATGCCCCCAGCAAACATAATCCCCAAATACCATCAAGAAACCCCCCATCCCCTAGTGGGCAATACACAACACCCTCCTAACAATGACAACCATGTTACCCCTCTTCCCCAGCGCCTCCCTCTCCCTGTCCAGCCTCCTCCCCACACCCCCCATGGGCTTCAACAACTGGTCACGCTTCATGTGCGACCTTAACGAAACCCTCTTCACCGCAACCGCAGACAGCATGGTCACCAACGGGCTCCTCTCCGCCGGCTACAACCGCATAAACCTCGACGACTGCTGGATGTCCTACGACCGCACCCCCAACGGATCTCTCACCTGGAACACGACCAAATTCCCGCACGGCCTGCCCTGGCTCTCCAACTACGTCCAAACCCGGGGCTTCCACTTCGGCATCTACGAAGACTCCGGCAACACCACCTGCGGCGGGTACCCAGGGTCATACGGCCACGAAGCCCAAGACGCCTCCACCTTCGCCTCATGGGGGATCGACTACCTGAAACTCGACGGCTGCAACGTCTACGCCTCTGCCGGCCGGACCCTCGAAGAGGAATACCAGCACCGCTACGGCCAGTGGCACGGCATCCTATCCGCCATGTCCCACCCGCTCATCTTCTCCGAATCCGCCCCCGCGTACTTCGCCGGCACGAAAAACAATACCGATTGGTACACCGTCATGGACTGGGTACCTGTGTACGGCGAGCTCGCGCGCCATTCCACAGATATATTGGTGTATAGCGGCCAGGGCAGCGCGTGGGATAGCATCATGGTCAACTATAACTATAATACCCTGCTCGCGCGGTACCAGCGTCCCGGGTACTTTAATGATCCGGATTTCTTGATCCCGGATCATCCCGGGCTGACGGCGGATGAGAAACGCTCGCATTTTGCCCTGTGGGCGTCGTTTTCGGCTCCGTTGATTATCAGCGCGTATATTCCTGCGTTGGAGGCGGATGAGGTGGCGTTTTTGTCGAATAGGGCGTTGATTGAGGTCGATCAGGATGCGTTGGCGCTGCAGGCGACGCTGGCGAGTCGGGATGAGGTGCTGGATGTGTTGACGAGGAGTTTGGAGAATGGGGATCGGTTGTTGACGGTGTTGAATCGTGGGAATGTGACTGTTACGGCGGAGGTGCCGGTGAGTTGGCTGGGAGTGAAGGCGGGTGATAGTGGGTGTGTGTATAGTGCGGAGGATTTGTGGGATGGGATGGTGAGGAAGGTGAGTAGGGAGGTGAGGGTGGAGGTGAGGAGTCATGCTACGAAGGTGTTTCGGGTGAGGATTCCGAAGGGGTGTGAGGGGGTCGTGCCCACGGGGATTGTGTTTAATACGGCGTCGGGGAAGTGTTTGACTGCCGGTGCGAATGGGAATGGGACGGTGGGGTTTGGGAGTTGTCAGGGCCAGGGGACGCAGGTTTGGCAGGTGAGGACGGAGGGGACGTTGAGTCCGTTGTCTGGGGGTGGGATGTGTTTGACGGCTGAGGGGAATGAGGTGGGTTTGAAGCCGTGTGGGGGGAGTGGACAGGTGTGGTCGTATGCGGTGACGGGGAATTTGAGGAATGAGTTGACGGGCGGGTGTTTGACGGAGAGGAACGTGTTGATGAAGGCGTGTTTGGATGAGCGGAATGGGCAGGTGTTTGAGCTGCCGAGTGGGGTTCAGGTGGTGAGTTGAGGTTGACAGATGGGATTGTTTAGTGTGGCTGTGTGTATGGATCGGGAGTGGTCGGAGGGAAAAGAGAGACTTTAGAGTTCTTGAATGTTGCGGCATATAAGATAGCTTGATATTAAAGGGAGCATTATAGACAAGTCTGGTATCTTGTCTTACTTCCGCATTGAATCTGAGATGGATTTCATGGATGTTTCATTCCCTGCGGTAGTTGATTAGACGAGACAAGATTATTGGTTAAACAAATATCCACAAGAATGGTAGGTGTTGTTTTAATATAGACAGCTCTAGATGGAGAACTGGCCATTGGCATTCGACCGCCCAGACCCTTATCGATTCCAGAGGAATGCAATAATCCAGCCGCCAGGCCATTGATGCAATCGGTCCCTGGGGACGAGGCGCATTCCTAGGTATATGAGTCGCACAATAATAGATAGGAGACTATTTTCTAATGCATTAGGCCTATGGCCATATACCAAAGTAACCTCAATACAAAGCAGGAGCCATTTCGCGACTAAAATGCAGATATCTGGAAGCCAATTTAAGGTGCAGCTCGTTCCGCCATCGCATTGGCTCGACCACACACCCCACATATCCCAGCCCTGACACGAAGCAAGGGACGCGCAAGGAATGACACAAGCTCCCCTCAAATCGATTGGTCTGGGATTGACCTCCAGGACAATAACACTGGTCGAGAATTCCTGCGCGACCACTAGTGCGGCCTCGAAAGTACATTCCCAAGCCCCGATGCATCGAAGGCAGCCCGGCGGCGGAATCCTGTTCCTACAGACTCGGACGAATCAAATAAGGACTTCGTTGTGTCGCTTAAAAGTCTCAGTGTCAAGAGGAGAGAATGTAACTCGAGCGGAATAAAGTATAGTTAGATTGTCGCGAGTGTTTCTTTGTAGACATTCTTGGGTTCGAGGCCTGTGTCGCTGGACACGTCGGAATGTTTATGTAGCGCGATGATAGAGGGATTTTGGGGCATCGGTATATATCTACCAATCTTGCACCCATTACTTCGGCACGGCTGCACCTGAGACAGCAGACACAAGCAAATCACTCATATGTTAGTCGCCATGATACCTGCTCTCAAAGCCCTCTTCCTTGTGATGATACCTGCAGCCATGGCGCACGGCCCAAACCTCACTGAAATTGTATGCTTCTGTTCACTCACCTCCCCTAAAACATAAACTAACAAATACAAAGGGCTCAAGGACCGAATTCCGCCAATGTACAACAGACCCCCGCCCCATCTTCGAAAAAACATGTATTCCCGTCAGCAGTACTGGGTACGTTTCCCATCCCACCCCTCGGTGATGCAACAACTCACACCAAACAGAGCCACGAACTTCAGCATCCCTGTCGGCTGTCGTGAATACGGGTAGGTCTTGATCCAACCTAATCGCAATACTAATAGCGAAACCCTTAACTTTAACTAATAACTAATCATCGAGCGCTATAGAAACTCTGACTGCAACGGAAACTACACCGCAGTCGGCTACCGCCCCGGGTGTTATGAGAACACCCGGTTCCTGGAGCCGTTCGACCACGCATCCGAGGGGGGTCTGTATTGTTTTGCTACTTAATATGCTAAAATATGGGGTGGGATGGGCTTGTACGATGTGATGATTTGTTTGTTTGAAAATATATAATCGGCAGGAAAAGTTATGGGAGTTGGGGGTTTTTTGAGGGTGTCTGACTGGTTTTATTTGGAGTGAATTGGACGGTTTATGATAGTTGGGAATCTAGTTGGTTTTCGGTTGCGTGACTTGGGGGAGTAGGGAAGGGATTTCGTGGTGGTGTTGGGTTTGGAGGGATCCGCTGCCGCGATGCCGGAATGTCTTAGTTTCTAGCGTGTGTTCGCTTCCAGCTCATCCGAGCTAGAATGTTCGAATTGAGGACGGATGGACCCTTTGCTGGGATCGGGTAATATGGATCTGGCCATGGCAGGGGTGCCATGAGGCCGTTTATATTGAAGAAGTGGTCCTGCGTGACGGTTTCTGGACGGTTTCTGGACGGATGCTGGACGGACTCGTTTATGGATGGGGCTAACTCGGACCAGTGGGATAGCGCGAGAATTGCGGTGAAGAGGGGTTGCTTAGTCTGGGGACTCTCCCACCTGCTGTCGTTGCGCCCATTCCTCAGGGTGTTCAATCGTCATTTGTAATAGAATCTCTATCGAGTGAATTAAAGGAACAGGATCCCCGTCGGCCTCCAAATGTTCCTGTGTTCAGGTGAATGCAGGGTGGGAGACCCACGAGACATTGCTGCGTGCTCATGCGGGTGCCTGAGACATGCCCCACCCGCAAGGGCCCAGCAAATGGGAGCAGCAGACGACTATCGAGTCCGAGGCCGGATAGTGTTGACGATCGCAGCTCGGAAGGGCCGGGGCAGGCGGAGCGATGCTTGTTGGGCCACTAGCCGCGATAATGAAGCTCGCCATCGCTTGGTCCCGACACCTGCCTAATTGCTGCAGCCCCGCGGGAATACTCCGGTCCGCCGCTGCACAACCACGAGATACTCTGCCTAATCGGCAGACGTAATTGGAGTTGACCATGGCGTGGTCTGCCTGTTGTAAACCCGTATAGAGGGGTAACTAGTGATGGCCGTCGGACTCCGGTCGCAATCAGGGCAACAAGCCGTGCTTATCACGACAGCCGACGCCAGAAGGTCCGGGGAGCGCTTGAAGAACGGCTCGGCAAATCAGCGTCTTCGGCAGGCTCCATCCTCCAAATTAATCCATTGGGATCCCCGACGCGGGCTGCAGGTGTCGAGATGATGTTATTGCTCCCTCCGATAAGCAAGGGCGGAGCTCCGCGTCGCTCGCCCTTATAACGCCCTCCTCCCCAGCCCTCGAGCCTTGCAGCCCAGCAACTCGTGAGTCGGTCCATCCTGCACCATGCGTTCCTCTGGCCTCTACGCTGCCCTTCTGGGCTCTCTGGCTGCGTCCACCAACGCTGTCGTGCACGAGAAGCTCGCCGCCGTCCCCTACGGCTGGCACCACGTCGAGGATGCTGGTGACAACCACCAGGTCAGCCTGTCGATCGCGTTGGCTCGCCAGAACCTGGACCAGCTCGAGACCAAGCTGAAGGCCGTGTCCACCCCTGGCCAGGCCCAGTATGGCCAATGGCTGGACCAGGAGGATATCGACAGCCTGTTCCCCGTGGCCAGCGACAAGGCCGTCATCAGCTGGTTGCGCAGTGCCAACATCACCCACATCGCCCGCCAGGGCAGTCTGGTCAACTTCGCCGCCACCGTCGGCCAGGTCAACCAGCTGCTCAACACCACCTTCGCCTACTACCAGAGTGGCCGCTCCCAGCGGCTGCGCACGACGGAGTACTCCGTCCCCTCCGAGCTGACCGACTCCATCGACCTCATTTCCCCGACGACCTTCTTCGGCAAGGAGAACACCAACGCGGGCCTGTCCACGCGCGCGCACAAGCTGGAGAAGCACGCTGCCTACAAGCGCTCCAACAGCTCCTCCTGCGCGGAGCTCATCACCCTGTCCTGCCTGAAGGACATGTACAGCTTCGGCAACTACACTCCCAGCGTGTCGTCCGGCAGCAAGGTCGCCTTCTCCAGCTTCCTGAACCAGTCCGCCTCGTTCGCCGATCTGGCCAGCTTCGAGCGCCTCTTCAACGTCCCGTACCAGGAGTTCTCCGTCGAGCTGATCAACGGCGGCACCAACGACCAGAACTCGTCCACTGCCTCTCTGACCGAGGCCGACCTGGACGTCGAGCTGCTAGTCGGCGTGGCGCACCCTCTCCCGGTGACCGAGTTCATCACCGCCGGCACTCCGTGAGTAACCCAACCCTACTTCGACCCCGTGTCCCGCATTCCAGAACAAAAACACTGACAACAACAACAGCCCCTTCATCCCCGACCCCGACGAGCCCACCACCGCCGACAACGAGAACGAGCCCTACCTACAGTACTACGAGTACCTGCTCTCCAAGCCCAACTCCGCCCTCCCCAACGTCATCTCCAACTCCTACGGTGATGATGAACAAGTAA